>RJWT010007926.1:0-26956 GCA_004365215.1 Cuniculus paca
TCAGCGGTCTAAGCGCCTGGCTGGCAAGTGCAAGGTCGTGAGTTCAATCCCCGGTGCCGAAAAAAAAAAATAAAACGAACAATTGTCTCCAGAAATAAAAGACAGTGTTGTTTATTAAACACTGCACCCTTAAACATTTTTCTGCATGCTCAGCTCATCATCTTCTTCTAATTTTCTCCTATATCTTGATCTCATTTTTTAATCTAGATTTCTGTCGTTATTTTCTAACAAAGGTCCCACTCTCCATTCTTTTTTTCATAGTTTGATATTCACATGAATTTATATTTTCTTTCTTCTTCTTACTGAAAGTTACCACTTTTCTGTAAATAAAACCTGATTTTCTAGTTAAGCTTTTTTTTTTTTTTGCGGCACCGGGGATTGAACTCAACCTTGCGCTTGCCAGGCAGGCGTTTAGGCCGCTGAGCTAGATCCCCAACCCTTCGAGTTAGGCTTTTAAGGCCCTTGGAAATCTGATTACAAAAAACCTTTATCTTTCTTAGATGTAAAAGCCTATTTATTAATACAATGCAAATTTTATTTTGTGTTTGTTGGAGATTTCTTCCTGTGGAATTTCCTCTCCTCCCTTCACTTGCCAAATTCCAACTAGTCTTTATAGCCCTAATCAAATCTCAAGTATTCTGAAACCTTAGAGCTACTGTTCTTCCCCAGTGCCTACCATCTGCCCTTGGCTTCTAGTTATCCAGATTCATATTCACACTCAGTACAACATGAAAATCTGGGGCCCCTTTTTTAATAAAAAAATTGGTAAGAATTTACATTGGTGACAATAGAACATTAAGTAAAGCAATAAATTCTCTCTCAGCACGTCTTGTGCAAATGCATGTGTTGCATGCTTTGCTGAAATTAAAGAAATGCTGCGCTAAGTTGTTGGCAAATGTCCACAATCCTCGCATTACAGAGGCTGAGACAGGAGGAAGGCAAGTTCCAGGTCAACCTAGTAGGTTACATAGTGAGTTCAAGGTCAGCGTGGATTACATAATGAAATTTAATTTCAAAAACACAAAACAATGAGTGGGAGAAGATAAAAAATTACTAGATGTAAATAAATTTCTTTCTACCAAATTTTTTACAGATGAAGTCATAAAGAAAATACTATGTTCATATGTATATGCTAATCAATTTCAGTTTTGCATCAAGCCACAATGTAAGGAGAATGAAAGTGTCCAAGTACAGTAATCATATCACACATTTTTGTTAAATTTCCGATACTGAAAAAAAAATGGCCAACAAATTGAGAAATTATGTCTCACTGTTTTGATTATTTCAAACCTAAGTATTTACAAATATGCTATCTTTATTTGGATTTTAATTAAGGAAGGTTTTTTTTTTAGAAAGTATCTTAGTCATGATAAAATGATGACTAAATCATCCAATAGATTTCAATTAACTCCTGAAATTTAAGAAAGATTCCATAAATATATATAGGCTTAGCTTTTCCCCTGTTTGTTTTCCTAATTATGTACAACGTACATTGTAAACTATCCCTTAAAACTCTACAGGACTGTAGGCTGATATTGCTTGTAGTAGGAGGCTTGCCTGGCAAGCCAAAGGCTCCAGGTTCTACCTCCAACACCATGAAAAACAAAACAAAACAAAACAAAACAAAACAAAAACAAACCCTTGCAGTTGTGTAGGGTTACGCTCTCAGATCTGTAATGTTTACATTGGAAAATACTCCATTTGAACTTTTATGTGACTTGAAGCTGGATGATAAAGTTAGGAAATATTTATGATGGGAAAACTATGCTCACCCACTAGCTTCTTGACTGACAAGAAAAATAGAAAAATAAATATATGACATTGAAAGAGGGTCCCAGAGAATAACGGTATAAATTAAAGATTAGCTGTTGAGGGAGGGAGGAAGGAGTGTGACGGAGATAGGGATTAGGAGGCACACTTAGAAAATTCATTATGAACTGTAGCATAATTACTGATTGCTGATGGAGAAGACTTCATGACGAGCTGAAAGATGGCATTGGATACACGTGGTTCTAAAAAAGAGGAGGAGGTATTTGGCTATTTAACAATAGAAATAGCTTTCCTCAAGTCTTTGCTAAGGATTGAAGGAGTTACTGTGGTAGTTAGCAAGCACACTGCCTGTCTGCCTGTTCTTTCATTTGTAGGCCTGTGCTGTGTGAATTCAATGAAGAATTCAAATCCACATAAAGTTTTGTCAATAAATTCATTTTTAATGATGTGTAATGGTTTTTTAATGATGTTTAAACCACTGTAAGTCATACACTTCAGCAGTACCAATCTACTCAATATAAGCAAACTTCCATTTGAAAATAAGTTCATTTCTTTAAATGAACCCCAGTGTGCCAAGAGATGTAGCCAATGGTATTATATAAGGGTAATATTTTCTTGTTCCTGATGCTGGAATTTATTCTTACTTTCCACCTAGTCATTGGATAAATGTAGGTCAAAATCTCAATGCAAAATAGTATTAGTGGAAGTAACCTAGTCCAAGATTCGAAACAATGTACCTTGACAATAGTTAATTAGCACTTAACTATTTGATAAATTTGTGTCTGTCTTAGACTTTATGCATTCTTGGTATTACCTTCGAACATAATGAATTGTTCTTATTTTCTCAGTTCAAAATTACGATAAATGCAGACTAATAGTATTTTAATCAAACTTTATCAGAGAAATTGTTGCATTGATTTAAAAAATAAAGCATACTTGTAGTAAATACATTTTCATTTTTGTTAAAATTTGTGTATTTCTATCCTTCTTTATTTGAAAAGAGGTTAAATTTCATCCTTATGTGCTAGAAAGTCAGTTTTTACACTGCTTTAAACTCAGTAAAATGTTGTAATAAGTTCATTGTCAGACTCTATTCAGCTTTTTTCTCCTCGACTTGGACAAATGGCCTTGGATTATTAGTCAATAATCTTGTGCAACCTGTAGTCAGTCAGTGTTCATTAATACATCCAACTCTTAAATGTCAACTTCACATAACCTACACCACAGTTCCAAATCCAACCCCTCCCCTTTCCAGCTCCTGAAGATGAATTAGGTGACAAGAGCATATTTGCTCTGATTGCAGATCTGATTCCTGAGCTACCCACAGGCATGGATGGTGTTGAGTTTCTTTTTATATGTTTGTTTCTTCCTGCAGTGGAGCACTGGCTTATACAATCTCAGACATTTTAAGCAGTTAAAACAAATAATCATGATGTCTATGGTGCACCATGCATAGTCAGCTTTATTGGTAGAAACAAACACCCAGATCTCAGCAGCTTGTGACAAACATTCATTTCTAGCTCACGTTTCTTGAGGTCTGTTGGTCAAGGATGACTCTGATGAGCTTGGTGGTGGTCAGTTGATTCAGATGTTCTAACAGAAGAGAGCAGAAGCTCAGGATGGGGTGGAGAGGTTTGTCACTGCTCAGCCTTCTTCTCAAATGTGGCATATGTCAAGTCTGTTCTCCTGTCATTGGTTGCAGAAAGTCCAAGAGTAAGCCCAAAATAAAAGGTAAGGAAGCCTATAATGAAATGTATTTTTCTCCGACAGCAGGAAGGATAGTAAGGGCAGGGAGGAAGAAATTAATCGTGAATAATTAATAGCATGTATTAGTCAGAATGAGTTTATTAAATAAGTATTATCCTTTGACTCTGTTAAGGTACTATAAGTTAGAAAATTAAGTTCTTATTTAGAAGTGAATTTTTGAAAGAAGACTATTATAAATGTGATTAAGCTCTAACCATCTCCTGTTCTAAAATATAGAATGAGATGGCGATAAATATGTTAGCGTATAGGTTGTTAAACAGATATTTGAAAATCCAGTCATATATATTCTTAATTAGTTCCTGAGTAAGAGTGGCAAGACACGTTAATATGATTCTCTTTGAACCTCTTGAAATGTTATGGTCTAATAATTTTTTTTCTTGTGCAAAATTCTTGTGAATTGATTAAATTGACTTTAGAAGGGGTTTATTTTTTTTCTCGCTAATTTTAAAGAAGTAATTTATGGTTTAATCCTTTAAAATAAAATTAACTCTCCATTTGGCAGCATCATTTATGCTGTTGTCAGCACCACCTTTTCCTAAGATAATTATTATCATGTGTTTCAGGAAAGATGTTAGGGTGTATTTCAATGCTTTTATTTTTTAATCAGCATTGTTCCTTGTCTCAATAAATCTCTATTATTATACAAGTTCAATGCTACCTTTTGCATGCAATATATTCTGCTCCAATGTAGAGGAAAAATAAATTTAAAGTAATTGCTTTCAGAAGTTTAACATTTTATAGGACTGTTGTAAGTAAATAGGATGCAAAGCACTTGTTAATGTTTGCTTGCTAAGCTTACAGAAGGTAGATGTTTATGTAAGCCTAGAATTATTTTCTTTCTTCACTGTTGCATTGTACTATAGCTAATCAAGAAACTAATTCATTGGTAGCAAACTTTTGAAAATGATTCCACAAGCAATGTTGTTTTAAGCACACTGTATGATTTACATTTTAATTTACTATCACAGAGGTATATGAAAAGTTTATATGAAAACTGTGCAATTTAGAGTCCATTGAAAGTTGAGAACTTATTTTACATTTTTCAAAATTCTTTAGATTTAAATAATTTGAGTTTAACATATACATTTTTGTGCCTTTCTCTTTTTTAAAATGGAATATTGTAACATAGAATGACAAAAAATTAGATTTTTAAAGGGCTTTATTCCCACATATATGGTAAAAGGCAATCTTGTGAAAGGCTGAGAATGTAACTCAGTGGTAAAATTCATGCTTTGAGAGGTCTTCAGTTCAGTCCTGAGTCCTAAAATAAATCCTCAAAGCCCCACGAAGAAGAAAAGAAGATAGACAGTATAAACTGAAGGTGCACGCACATCTGTTTGGGTACCTATGGCATTTATATAATTTGGGGTTGTCTGTGGTAGTAGAAGACAACTAGGGTATAGAGTAGCATCCTAGATTTTGATTTTTGTATGGACATTAATCTTTAAGGTGATGTTGTAGGAGTTTAAATTCCTATGCTTAAAAACAAGAGATTTTTGTTCATTAAATGAAATGACACTTAATCTCTGGCTCCACACGTACTACAAATGAAATGATTTCATTTTTTTGTGGCTGATTAGTATTCCATTGTATATATCCTACATTTTCTTTACCCGTTCATCAATTGATGGACACTTAGCTTGGTTCCATTTCTCAGCTACTGTAACAGTGTTGCAGTGTTCTTAGGAGTGCAGATATTTCTTCAATATGCTAATTTTATTTCCTTTGAATATATAGCCACTAATGGGTTTGTTGAATCACATGGTAGCTGTGTTCTTTTCTTTAATTTTCTATTCTGTTTCTCCACACACACTCCATTGTCTCATGGAATATACTTTCTGATTTTCATTTCTGTATTTCTACTTCACAGAAAACTTTCTACTCCATCATTGTATTCTATACTTTCATTTGTTCTCTCCACATCCTCATTATTCTCTTTAACTACCTCCTGTCAATTAACTTGATCTTTTTGGATTTCAACTTTTATGTTTAATAATTTTCACATACATATTTGAACAAGAGGTCACCAAATACAAACTACATGCTAATAGGATAAGAATGATTACATTGTCAGGATTTATATTGCAGGAAAACATGACTAAAATGTTAAATTTTGATACAGAGCTTCATCTAAAATTATAGTTATTAATTATATGTGGGATGATTGTCAAACATTATTTCAAATTATGAAATCTCAGGGTAAGCATGTATTTACCTAAAACATTTTCATGAAAATTTTTATATTTTAGTGTATTACTGTATGTGTGCAGTGCGTAATATTTACCTTTCTTGTGTGGAGTTGGTACATGTTTCTAACACATCCTAATTCCTTTTTTCATCCCCTGTTCCTTCTCTCCCTCCCCCTTCCTCCATCTCTTGATGCCCTTTGACTTTGAGAATGAGCTGTCTCCATACTTCTGTTGTATATCTCTTATTTTCTTTCTTTTTTTACTTTGAGATCATAATGTTAAGTAAGATATATCAGACACACAAGTTTAAATATTCATGGTTTCTCTTATATGATAATATTATTTAATAAGATTTAATTTTTATTGATTGCATAATGATATATTACTACTTATGAAAATCTATTCAAATAAATGTTTCTAGTAATTAGTACTGCCATCTTGCATATCGGTTTACAGTTTTTAGTATATCTTATTTCTACATTAATATATATGTTTGTTCTCTTGCAGATTATGGATAGCCATTAAGGCCTTCAGATAAAATTAATAAAGATATTGTAGCAAATCTGATTTTTTTTTTGTCTTTTTGATACGAGGTCTCTTTATGCAGTTCTGGCTGGTCTTGAGCTCATTTTGCAGCCCAGACTGGTCTTGAACTTGCAATGATCCTCCTGCCTCAGTCTCCCAAGTGCTGGGATTACAGTCATGTGACACAATGCCCAGCTTAATTTTAAATTTTAAGTCAAATTCCAGTCCTGTGTATTTGAATACATAAGTCAGGAAAGTTCCTAAGAAATAATTTCCTGCATTTAAAATTAGAGAACTTTGCCTTTAACTATCAAAAGCTAATTTGCTATGAACTACTCTTAAACAATTAAAAGCTAAGATGAAATGAGGGTTGTGACAATTTGTAAATGTAGAATTTTTTGTTTTTTGTTGTGAATATAAAGTTTGCCTTATTAAGTCCAAGAAAGTAATGGTGAGAACATCTTTCTTTCCACATTATTAGAATATCTGTGTGCGCAGACCTCAGCCAGGTACTCATAGTGCTAACCCAGGTGTGATAAATAAGAGGAGTATTGCTTTTAATTTTTGATGAAATCTGAATTTTGATAGACTGAAGCTCGTAGTTTTACATGTTTAGTAGTAAAATTTACATAGGAGAGCTAATACAAGTTTTAATACTTATACAGAGTAATTCATTCTTATGAATACAATAGGTACATACATCAAGGAATCTCTTCAAGTATCTCTTCGAGGTTTGTGAAAGTTAAAAACTAGAAAACTTCCTTGCACTAATTAAAAATATCTTCCATAGCAAGATTCCATCACTTTCTTTTTAAATCTTGTTCAGATTGACAGGTTATGTACTAAGGGGGTTTGCTAATAAACTACTCACACACCACCCATCCTAGTATAGTAAATCCTGCTGATGAGCCTAGTACAGGGGCGGAGCTATTGCTCTGCAGAGACCCTGTTTTATAGGAGATACACTTCTCTTCCTCACTCAAACAGGACACCTTGGGATTTAATAGAATTCATTATTCAGCTCTAAAGAAGCAAGTCTTGTGTTTGGGAAAATGGAAAGGCAGTTTTTTTAAATGTCAGGCTAAATGTTAACAAAAAATGAAATAAAGTTGAAAAATTGTCTTCCTGCTTCAAGCTGTAAGTGAAAGTGGGAGCAGTCTTCATGTTGACTTTCACTTTTTATCATGTTTATTTTTTTCTTTCAGTTTTTGACGTAATGTTTGTTGGAAAAAATATGTTTTCACAATTCTGGCTCTTCTTCACATATAGGACTTTTCAGCCCTGAACTTTTCCAGAGTTTTTGAATTTGGGAAGGTAAAAGGGCAAGTTATACATTTTAATCAATGAAGTCCAAATGGTACACTTCTAATATTTAGATATCTAGAATCTGTTTCTAATCATTTATATTGGGTCACACTATGCTTCTGGAATAAATTACTCTCAGGGCCAGGGATATGGCTCAGTAGCACAGCGTCTGCCTGGTAAGTGCAAGGTCCTGAGTTCAATTCCCAGTACAAAATAAATTAATTAATGAATGAAATTAAATAAAATGCCCTCTTGTACATACAGAATTTACTTCTAACCCATTAACAACTCTAAATGTTGATTTTTCTTGTGGTGTGACGAATAATTTTCTTGTCTGCATTCAATCTCCCTCTAAATGCCCTACCAGCTTTCTTGTTCTTATTTAAGCATACATGCATGCACACACAGAGATACACACACACCTTCATTGGCAAATATTTATAACAATAGAAAAAAATAGCAAAGTGGAGATAATATGTAATTGAATCCACATGTGGGAAATAAATGGTGCCTACATTAAATGTGATCATATATAACGCATAAAACTATACCATGGTATTTTTTTTCTAACTTTCTGAAATAAATAAGAACTACTCAAGTTTTAGCTTAAAACACACCATTATTTATTCAATCCAATAATTAGATAAAACTTTCAGGGTTTATTTCTGCAGATTTTCTTTTTTTTTTGTTTGTCACTGGAAATTGAACTCAGGACCTCACGCTTGCCAGGGAGGCACTGTGCCAATGAACTAAATACCTGGCCCAATTTTTGCAGATTTTCTCTATCTTTCTCTTTCTTATTTCCCCATGATGAACTAATAGATTTTCAATATAAAAGTCTTGGCTTAATGAATATTCGTATTTTAAAGTGTAATATGGCTAAGTAGACCTTGAGAAATATTACATATATATGTTTTTTTCTACTTTTGTTGTATCAGTACATTAGCTTTGCTCATGTAATGGATATGATGCAATGTTTTGATTTAATTTTGTTTTTTTGGGATGGTATTTTTGAGACAGGGTCTCTCTATGTGGTTCAGTCTGCCTTTGAACTCACTATGTAGCCCAGGCTTGCCTTGAACTCATGGTAATCCTCTTGCTTCAGCCTCCCATGTGCTAGGATTATAGGCATGAGCTACCATGCCTCGGCTTGAATTAATTTTAAATTCTTTATTTACTAATAAGGTTATAAATTTTTAATACATTTATTAATTAGTTACATATTTGTGTTATTTTTCTATTTGTACTCATTTTCCATGCAATATTTGATTCTTTATTGCCCTTCCACTAAGATAATTCCATTTTGCCTTAAAAGTTCCCTTAATTTGTACCTTTTGCAACATTGGTTTTCCTAAAAATGTTTTAAATTTATATGTAGATAATCGTGCTAATAATTTTCTTAATAGTTTCTGGCATTAATGTTATGCCCGTAAAGTCCTTTTTTACCCTTAGGGTTGTGTTCTTTCAGTTCTTTGTAATTTTTTTAAACATGAAATTACTCATTGTACACTTTTTGGTACAGAAGGTAAGCAGTTATCTCAGCTTTTCTAACAGCTAGTGTATTAGCTCTCCATTACCACAACAAAATACCTGAGAAAATTCTCCTATATGGAGAAAAAGGCTATTTTAGCTGAAAGCTCTGAAAGTTCCAGTTTAAACTCAGATGTCCCACATGTTTACGCCTTTGCATTGTGACGAGAGAGTATCACAGAGTAAACCGCTCAACTCAGGAGCCAGGCAACAGCAAAGAAAGAGAAGTTGGTGTCCGGTAATCCAAGCACCTCCCCACCAGGTTGCACCTCTTAAAGCTTCTACCACCTCCAAAAAGCGTCTCCTTTTGGGAGCAAAACTGTGACCCAGAACCTTTAGGGTTCAGTCATCCAAACCATAACTGCTAACTAAATGATTCAACACCGCTTTTCAGGGATAGAGCTTTCTAGCAGTATTAAATGCAATGTTTTAGGGGTTTCATTTATATGCATGAATATATAGGAGAGAATCTGTGACAATTTATAATATTTGTCCTGTCTTACTCCAAAGTTTTTTTTTTTTTGGATAATCCAGAAGCTTAAATCAAATGATGACAAACCTATGCTTTATTATGTAGATGTGAATTAAAATTTTAAGGACATGTGTCTACCTTTTCAAACTAAGTTCTAAAGTATACACATTTGGGTATAGAATATGTTGGTTGATTATTCCAAGCTCCATGGATTGTCTCAGTTTAAAAATTTATAGAATATACTCTTTTCAGCCCCACCATTTTGTTTATTTATTTATTTATTTTTTATTTATATTTTTGCAGCACCAGGGATTGAACTCACGACCTTGTGTTTGCCAGACAGGCACTTAGGCCGCTGAGCTAGATCCCCAGCCCAGCCCCATCATTTTAAAGAGCCAAGACAGATCAAAAGTATTCAGTCAGTAGTAAGGAGACTGCAATGGAGGCAATAACTCAGGAACCTTCCACTTTATCATCATTATCAAATTGGCACCATACAAAACACCCTGACATGTTGTAGTCCCAGGCGTTCACGTACTTAAATAACTGCTAAGACAATGTAGATTCTGATGGCCATAGATCAACGATGAACTTCCATTTCTTCCGTTGACTATTCATCCATTTTTAAACTTAATAGATATTTATTGAGCTCCTACTTTGTGCCAAACGGTTTTTCACATGCCGAAGATAACACCAGTACATAGAACATTTTAAATCCCTACTATCCTAGAATTGACTAGGACAGATACTTATTAGTAAGTAATATATAATATTTATGAACAAAGCTTAGGATAAAAATGAAGTAGGTGAGAAAGGGGAGCTATCCAGCAGACCCAGTGTAACTTCGTGTGGTGATCAGGGAAAGTAAACCATGGGGATAGCTTTCTCAAGGCCATTATATGTCAGAGGAATAAAGACAACCTATTTTATTTTTAAAATAGTAAACATATTTGAAGCTGTACAGTAGAAATATAACCTTAAAAGTGAACTCCAAAAAGTCTTCCAGATGTTGCTATTTCATTTTGATACAAATCTCTTGAAGGCTAAAGGATTTTTATGATTAGCATGGCCTTCACTACAGACTTTAGGTCAGAGAGACCTAATTGCTTTCAATTCCCCAACTTTAGAAATTGTGTAATCTACTCAAGTACTTAGTCTCTCACCAGGAACCATTCCATTCATCTGCAACATGTGCCTATTGATAGCAACTGTGTTATGGAATTATTGTGACTATTAAGTCATATAATAGATGCCAAAGCATTCATCAAGATAATGTTTGCATAGTAAATTGAGAGATAGAGTTCATGATTTTTGATCTCAATTTTGAAAATAATAGCTAAATTGAACTTCATGGCAACCTCTTGAAAACTTCTTGAAAAAACTATGAGGCATTGTACTTCACACCATCACTTCCTAATGTTGTAACGCGTTCTTTTCTTTCTTTGAATACCTCACTCTAGTTGCTCAGTATCTGCTTCGTCTTTTGTAATACAACCTATGGTTACCGAGCTCATCTTTATTGGTTTTATTAGTCATTCCTACTAAGCACAAATAATTTGCTGCCCTTTGCACTAGAGAGTTCAAAGGGTTTCACAAGAAACATAGTCCATTACCTGAAAGGCCTTGCATTATAGCTGGAACCAAAATATGTTAAGAAACATACCTACTCTACACAAGGGCTTCACTTATGCTGTATGAATGAATCTGGTGTTTTGAGGTTCTGACACATCCATCATTCCATGTACATGCCACGATTTTTCTGCATGAGTCCCTGGATTGATCTTGCCTTCATTCCATTAGTCAAATCGTACTTATATTTCATGACAAATATCTTCCCCTCCCTTATGTTACCTAAGTTTATACTTTCATTTTTCCTTTATAAATCACTTAATTAGTAGTGACATAAATATATATTCTACCATTTGAGAGAGCTTGTATTCTGTTATCTTTTTCATAGTATTTAGGGCCTGCCTTTAGTTCTCCAGTGCTACCTGACATGTCTGTATACACTAATCATGTAGGAGAAGAGAACACATTTGTACCTAGTATTTAGACCTATAGTGCTAAACTTTGAAGATAGTTCGTTGGTCTAAGATTAAGGCAGATTTTTCAATATTAGATAGCATACCAATAAGCAGTGAAATAAAGAAATTAACTATAATATAGAATTTTGCCTTCTTTTAAAAAATAAAAATATGATAACTACAATTTGCCCTAGAATTTCTCTAATACAATGTTCAGTGTAAAATTTAATGAAGAAACAGTTTGTGTACTTGAAATAATGATAAGAAAATCTATTATTTTATACATTAGCATTACAGTTAACACCTCGTTACCTCAGTTCCCATAGTTTTAAAATGAAAACAGTAATATCTCCAACTTACACATTTCTTGAAATTAAATGAAAAAATACACATAATGTGCTCAAAAGAATCACTATCATCTATAAATATATCACGTCTACATGCCAGCTATCTTTCATCAATTTAAGCCATACTATTAAGGCAAAGTTTTTTATTAATTTATAGTATGATTCAGACAAGAAGAAAGAAAGGAAAAAAGGAAGGCAAAGAGAGAGGGACGTAGGGAAAGGAATATGTGTCAGCATAATGGTTGGGATTTTAGAAGTAACCTGTGTCCACTATTCCAAGAAAAATGAAAATCCATGATGAAACAATGTCTATTCACAGGTGAAAGACAATTGCCATGTCTTCTCCAAATTTGTGATACAAGAAGTTTATATCATAATTTCTTGTAATATCAAATGTTAGCATTAAAAGGCCATTCATTAAAGAAAATACTTTCACAAATTATTAAGTAGAATTTAATTCATTTAAATCATATTAACAGCAATGTTTGCTATTTATGTGACATCCATGTTATATAATGAATTGGAATGTTATTAAGTCCATACATACTGGAAATAGCGTACCTTCTCACATCTTACTATGATCCTTTCCTTGGTTCAGCGAGTGGCCTAGAATGCTCATGAGAATGACAACAATTTGTAGGGAAGTTCCTAAATTTTGTAGCTGGTACCTGAATCTCTATATTTCAAGATTGCATTTCTTCACAGCTTTCTAAGTATTACATACAGAAGGGGAATAGAAGATGTATTTGTTTTATAAAAGATTTCTCAAACAAACTAGCTATATACATTTTCTCCAGAGATGGTGTACAAATAACTTGTCAGTGAAAGGTAGAAACATGCATTTTAGGTGAAGTCAGTCATCTCGTCTCTGCATTCTGAAGTAAGAAGACAAGGTTTTCTGAGTTCTGACTTAATAGGTTCCTTCTTTTAACTGTCATTGGGAACCACATCTCTGTGGATTAATAGTTTAATACAAACATAACTATTGTTTCTACTCTTGTGATTTTTATATAAAAAAATTTATATCAGATTGCTGCTTATATTTGGATTTAATTATCATGCATTTATGATTGTGATTGCTGTAATACAAAAAGACTGGTGCACACTTACGGGTTTTCTCATTAATGTTGCTGTGCTATAACTTTTACAAATATATTTTCATGCAGTTCAAAATATATGGTGACAATCATGATTTTGATTGATACCGTAAACACAGAAAAATGAAATTAAACCCAGTTGAGTAATTGGTCAATTTCTTTGTTATGAATACAAACTCCTGCTACAGTAAAATATTGAGAAAAAGATTATTTACTGGTTAGATTATAATTTCATCCATAAAATTGATTATATAGTACCAAATTACGGTCTTTGTAAATTCTTCGAAAATAAGGTATCAACAAAAATACAGTTAAAATAAGTAAACAATTCATAATACCCCATGGGTGTTTGAGAAAAAAATCTTTGTCAATTACATGTCTAACACATTCGTCAGTGTCACAAATAGAGACATAATAGGGAGAGAGATGATACAATGCATAAAACTATTAAAAAGTGTGTACTAGGCTTGAAATACAGTGAACCATGTTTTGAGTAATTTGAAACCATTACAGAAATGCGTAGGTAATGTGGGTATGCCTCAATGAATGTTTTCTTCCTTTGCACCTGCCTTTCTATAGTTTCAAGCTCCTCCTTTTTCACACTCATCCTTCTTGAAAAATTCCTACAATGGTGTCCTCATAACACTTACGTGGATAAAATCTACTTATTTACTATGTATTTCCCAAAATAGATTGTGAGCTACTGAAAGTCCAAGACAACATCTTACTGATATTTCCAATATTTGTCATAAAATCAGACACATTAACAGGCTCATTAATGTTTGCTAAGTTAACAAGCAAATATACTACAGTGTTAGGGCTTGGCCTCCAGAGTCAGTCTGACTTGGTTCACAATCTGACTCAGTTGCTTTCCATTTGTTGGATACATAGCCAATCATTTTCTTTTTTGGTATCTCAATATCCACATCAGTGAAATAAGGGTAAACACAATATTTATCACAAAGGTCTGTTGTGAGTATTAAGAGAGAGCACATCATGAACTTAGTAGAGTACTTGTAGTTAATCAATGAAACGTAACTCGCATTATTTTATCTACTGTTTCAAAAAAGGAAACACTTAAGAAAAGGGCCTTTCATGTGCTGGAAATGGCATACACTTCGAAGGAGCATTTGATATTGTTTTGCAATGAAAACAATCTATGCTTATTGGGATAGAATTAAAGATGATCTGCAAAATCAGAGCGATTGTAAATCACAGCCACTACATAAGTATAAAGAGGGTCTTGCAGGTCCCATTGAAATAAAAGGTCGAGTACCTGCTCTCCATGCAAACAAAATAGAACCAACAGTAATTGGTAAGAGGTTCTAGTCATTTGAAATCCGAACTGAGAAATTACGTACATAGAAGGAAGGAATTACATAGACAGAATAATCATGGAGTCTATAACTTTTATAAATGATTGGTTAAGATGTTACATATTTTAGTTAGATTATTATTCAGTTTTTTTGCTTGCTTTTTGAGAGAAGGTCTCATTATGTAGTGCAGGCTGACCTTGAACTCACTTATGTAGTCCGGTTGGCCCCAAACAGTAATCTTCGTGCCTCAGCCTCTCAAGTGCTGGGATATCATTTAATATTAACAGCAAATTTTCTGCAATATGATTTGAGGCATGGAAACCATTAAAAAAAAGAAGGCAACATGTATTAACTTTTTCTAAACTTTAAGAATATCATTTACAATTGATTTTTTTTTTTTTTTTTTGCAGCACCAGGGATTGAATTCATGACCTTGTGCTTGCCGGGCAGGCGCTTAGGCCGCTGAGCTAGATCCCCAGCCCTGGTGTTTTTGAGACAGGGTCTCACTATGCTGTTCAGGCTGGCCTTGAGCTCACTTTGTAGCCCAGGCTGGTCTCAAACTCACAACGATCCTCCTGTCTCAGCCTCCCGAGTGCTGGGATTACAGACGTGAGCCACCACTCCCTGCTTACAATTGATTTTAATTATTTTAATATTTGTTCTTTACAAAATTCTAGTAAGCCTTTGTATAGAAACATTTGTTATAGGTAGACTCATCTTTGTTCTGGCAAACTTATGAGAAGTAAAGAAAATTATAATGTGATTGCAAAGTTTAAAATATTTAGCTCTCTAGCTAAATATGTCACTAAGTGATTTTGGAGACACTATGAACTCTGGGTAGAATATATATGTGGGTATATACTGTATGCTACAGATAGGTAAAAGTAAAGAGTATTGCATTTTCATGTCTCTTTAATTAAATTTTTAAATGACATTAAGTCTTATGAAATATTCACAGAATAGGTTTTCACTGATAAATCACTTGGTGCACTTCTAAGGGGTTATTTGCCACTGATGCAAACTGAGGCAAGAATGTATCAAGGTGTTGATTCGTTAAAGGTTAAATTTAAGAAATATGTGGTTTAAGGTAAAGGATCATTTTTTGGTAAAGGATCTTAAATTAACATCATTGTATTAATTCCAAGGTTGACATAAGCAATGTATTTAATGAATTTTTTGACATGATCTTCTTTTGTAGATTCTAAAAAATGTTTTAGAGTATATAATCTAAAGTATAGAACCTACAAGAAAGACATAGCAGTGTTTTAGGCTATCATTAATTGTTAACACTTAACATACCAATGTGTGAGAGTGACTCAGTTGCACTAATATGATAGCTCAGGGCTTTTCTGTTGAGGAACATCCTCATGTCTTTCTAAAATTTAACACATATGTATGTAATTATTTATACACAGGATCTTGCTCAAGCAAGATCTTTTTTCCAGGCTGGATTTGATCTTGGGATCCTCCTGCTTCAGTTCCTCAGAATGCTGGGATTATAGGTGTGGGCCCCCTTGCCTGACTACAGTTCAATATATTTTATTTTTCATTTCGGGGTCACTTCTTATTCATTAAGTAGTAACTGTAACTGACAAGAAACTTCAAATGCTTTGTCTTTGCCTTTGGAGTCAGGTTTGTGTTGCATAGATTTCCTGCACTATTTCAGGTCTATGCAAGCCTATGAGCTCTGAGGTTGAAGAAAATAATAATTCTTTCTCAGCAGAAGAGCTAATTTCAGTTTCTATTTATTTTTTCATTAGTGATAATTTCAGTTTATTGACGTTACCCTTGTATTTTGAGTAATTATCAACTCTTGCATTTCTTTGACTTGAGAGTCAAAATATTTCTAGTTTGATGACTACATGCTTTGTGAGTCTTTCCTTTAGAGGCAATTATTTCTAACATAGTCCTGTATTCAATTTAAATCACAGAAGTTGGTTAATCATATAGGCAATGATATTTATAGATAATTTTAACAAAAATAATCAGGATCTATTGGTCACTACAGGGATGGAAGTGTAAAAAAAAATCATATTCTGTCATCTAGTAGAATATGAGAACTGATGTGTCTCTGTTTCCTGGAGAATAACTCTCATATGCCAATTCTCTTGTGCCGTAAAACACATGGAACATAGTTCAATAATGTTTGGAGAAAAGTTATTCTGATAATTTGAAATTAAATCATAGTGTTAGAGAGAATGCATTCATTTTGAGTACAAGTCTCTAAATAAACAAAAGCCGCAGAAATAATAGGCCTTTTGGTGAGCTTGGTTTAATAAAAGTTTATGCTTATAGATTTGTAGTGCATATTAGCATCGTAAAAGCTTGCAGAACTTGGCCCCCAAAACAAAATACTCAAAGTTTTGAGAATTTGTCAAATTCTTCCACAAAACTTACATATGTTTGATAGGTTTAGCTTGGCGTTTCTCAAGTGAGTTTCAGCATAGACCCATTTTACTAAAGGATGTTTGTCCACAGAACATTTTTAGTTTGGTTATCTGTATATTTTCAATTCATCTGTGAATTATGTGCTGTTGAAATAGGTGACAGGACATAATGCTTTCTGCTCAGGTGCTCTGCAGGTGTCCTCTGGGAATATTTTACATTCCTGCCTTGGGGAGCCCTGTATTTTGGTCACTTAAAAGTCATCTGTTTGATGCTGGGCAAAGTGGTACAAGCCTGTAATCCCATCATTCCTGGAAGCTGAATCAAGAGGATCACAAGTTCCTCTGGTCCAGCCTAAGGAATGCAGTAGGATTTAGAGAGGGCAAATAAATCCTTATAGATTAGGGGAGCAAGCTTCGTTCTTTCCTAAATGCTTGTTTGTGAGCCAGGATTCAACTTAGTTTTCATTTTTTCCCCATGCATGCTTTTGTTATACTGTTACCCCACATACTATTGAATTTTATCTTGCTTCTCCAAGAAGCCTTCATGTGTATAGATTCTTTCACCAGTAATGTCTAACCCACTGGTTACACACAGTGTCTCTCCTTCTCTTGGATAAATGAATGAATGGAAAGTGTTGAATGAAATCTTTATTTTTCTTCCTCCAAACAGGGGTTTGGACCAAAACATTTGTATGGGCAGTTTCCTTCACATTTTTCTTTTTTTTTAACCATCACAGTTTATTTGTTTGTTTGTTTTATCTTATTTCTTTCCTAGATTGTGCTTGTTTCTCTGCCTGAACTTGGAAGGAGAACTGAATTTAATTTCTCAAAAACTGTTGAACAGATTAGAAAATGGTATCTTTGGGAAAGTTCTAATGTCGAAAAATCCCTCTGACAGTTCAATTGCATCTTACTCTTTTAATGCATTTGTCTCCTTACTAATTTTTATCACATATGTCTCTTAAAAGTTGGGTATTGACTTTAGTATAAATAAACATAATAAATAAATTAGAAAGTGTTGACCAATCTTATCAGTCATTGGAGAGAGATACAAAAATTAGTATAAAATTGAGTGATGTAAACTAAAGAAAGAGGACCACCTAGGATGATCTCTCTAAAAAAGAAACCTTTTTACTGAGATCTGCAGGAAAGGGTATGCTTAAATTTGACTTTGGACATCCCTAAACCTTTTTGGAAATTATTGAAAATACTAAAGCTAACGTGTGAAGCTGAAAAAATTTTTGAAAATCTTAAGGTGTGTTTTCATTACAATTAATTCAGTGAGGTCTTTTTGATTAGGAAGTTCTACTTCCTGGTCCTCTGGGGCTGAAGGTGGTTATTGATGTACTTGAAGCCTTGTTGAGTGTGTCGACCATTGCGGCCACTGGACATTGTAACAGAAATGCTTTTGCTGAACACTTTACTTCCTTGTTTAAATTTTGGTTTTGTTTTTCAAGAATAACTGATTTCTAACAAAGCATATCAAGCATTTTAAAATCTTACGGTGTTCAGAAAATGTAGGCAATTTGTATCTTCTAATGAATTAGTAAGGCAAGTATTACAGCTAGATCTGTTCAGGCAATAAAATAGGTGTTTTGGACACAACATCAAGTACAGTATGTGTTTTTTTTTTTTTTTTTGGATGTTCCCTAAAGCTTTGACCAAAATTTAAATATTCAAATATTTTACAGTTAAGTTATCTTTGATAGTCATGTGGAAATTAGAGACCCTCTAGTAGTTAGTGACCAAGGTTTCAATTCAATGCCCTACCTGTCAGTAGGGGAACCTAATGAAGGAATGGGAAAGGTCTTACTGAGATTTCCTAGTTCCTCTCAACTAAGAAGCTGTATATCTCTTTAGAGAGAAATTCCAGAAGTCTTGTTAGTAAGAAGGTAAGCGATTTGACTTGTCTTTCCAAATCTTTTCCTTAGTTCCTTCCATTCTTTGGTTTCTTAAAACTGCACTTTCACCCAAATGTAAAGCAATCCCCTGTATAATGTTAGTTGATGGCTTTAGGTTGTTACCACCACCAAGGGTATTTGCATTTTAATAGAAGGTTTTGAAAGAATTTCAAGCTTCAACTCTGAAAGCAATAAATCTCTATTGGTGGAATTTGAGGCAAGGTGATAGATTGGGTAGGAGATATCTGTGATGAAAGGAGCCCACTGGGTCTATTCTAATCACAGTGTGAGCTAAAGTGTGCTTACTTAGTAGCCTAACTTCTTCTTCCGGAGTAAAAGCACTTAGGACAACATCTGTGGCCTGAGTAACGAAGGACTCCTGAACAGTTTCATTTTCTTTCAAAGTAAAACAAGTTAAAGAGCTAAAAATGCTAGTCTTTTAACTTCACTTTTCCTTTTATACTTCCTCTATGGGATCTTACTAGAGATTGTCCCAAACGTTATTTGTATTTAACATTATATTTAGATTCAAATCTTCAAACTTTGTATCCTGCTTTTTTTTTTTTTTTTTTTGCATTCTGGTAGTTTTATGAACCACTAGAAATGGTAAAATAGGATGCATGAAGAATTTGGATGAAATGTCTTCACAAATAGTTTCAAATTTATTTAAATAAATATAGTGAGCCAGGCACTAAGTTCAAAGAGACACATGCATATTTTATGTACTTTCTGCCATGTAATATAGCACAGTAGATCAGCAGGTTACTGTAGTCACTCCAGAGTCATAGTAAAGTTGCTCACTATGTATTTATCGTGGTGCCTGGCAAGAGCCCCAGAACTTGAAATGGGCAGTAAGAAGAATGACTGACGTTTACTTAGGTAAAATGGGGATGAGGAAAGTTTGGTATAGAAATGTTGGGGAAATAGACAACATGTATAAATGGTGTAATTGGAAACCAAAGCAACTCAGAAAACTGCTAAGAAATTAAAAAGGTCAAAATGTAAGTGATAAATTTATGAATAAAAACATGGAATTGGAGAAGTAGACTTGGCCTCCCTTAGAGAACTTGGTGTATGCTGAAAAGTACACAGTAAAAAAAAAACTTGATTAGTCAAATGTAAAATAATGGTCACATTTCCATTTTAGAAAAATCCTTCTGGAATCGGTATAGAGTTGTCTACATTCTGGACTCCAAGCTCTAGAGTGGGACAAATTTGAATACAGATGTTGGAAGACATTGGAAATCTGCAACAGTACATCAAATAAGAAATGCGGGACTGGTCTATATGAAGGGGACATAAAAAGGATTAGATTAAAAAATATTTTCATAGAGATGATAGTTGAGTGTGGAAGAGAAGGAAAAGACATTTCTGAATCCTGAATTTTGGCTCAGTTAAATAGGTACCATTTTGCTGTAACAGGGAAAGAGGAATAGGTTTTAATGGAGCAGATGCTGATTTCAGATTTGGACAAGTTAAATCTTAAATTATTATAGAAATCTAAGCAGCGACATCTAGCAGAGAGGCATCAATCTGTCTGAATTCCAAGAGAAAGATCTGGACTGTAGATGAACAGTGAACCACTAGTCTTAGCGTCCTAGTGTTGACAATAAAAGAGATCACTCGAGAAGAATAGAGGTTATCAGAGGGTGTTGATTGATCCTAGAAAAATAATGAGAATTAAAAAGCCAACCAAAGCAAAATAATAATGAAGAATAAGTAGCTAGACAGATACTTCTGTATAAGTAGGAAAGCATCCCCATAGCTTAACAAAACAGACAAGAATTTGCCAACAATTTTTTTGCTCTCCCTATGTCCTGGAGAATCTTCACCCCATACAACAAGTCTGTCCCTCTCAATCTCTGTCCTTCTTGCTATTTGACTTGTTTCAATTTATTCGAAACATTGTGTATGCTCTCATACGTTTTGAGGCTTTAATTTCTTTTTTTACTGCAGGATTTTTTTCTACCATTCATTTCCAAATCTATTTCATTCTCCAAATTTTCTTCTAATGCTTCCACCAACATCTTTCTCCCCCAAATACGGAAATAATATTATTCTGCCTAGGTTCCAATGATTTGACAGACTGCAGTTTTCTTAGGAGGTTTTGCACACCACAGTTTGCATCATGGTTATTTATGCACCAAATTCTTTTCCTTTGGAAAGAGTGTCAGCTCCTGAAGATTTAAGAACTCATTTGCCCAAATTAGCATACATAGAGTACTGCTTTGAAAAGAGTAGGTGCTTAGTAGTTATTTGTTCAATGACCACATGCAATACCAACACAAAGTAAAAGAGATAAGCTCTTGGAATCTTCTGATAAGGCAAAGCTGAAGCAAACATGGAAATCCTTCATCCATCTGGAGCATGTATCTGACAGTTTTGATATATCTGTGTACACACTGCCTAAATAAATGATGAGAGGACATTTTACAAAAGCAAATTTATAACATAGAGGCCCAAAGTGGAAATACAGTGGTAAAAATGTTTCAAAAATTACTGTTACATTCTTGACATTGTTTTCAAACAAAAATAGTGAATACTTGTCTCCTCTTCACCTATTTTTATAATTTTAAAAGAATCTTGTGTAAACGGCACCTAAAAGATAAGTACTGTCAAACACTATTATTTACAACACTATTATTTATCCCAAAAGTAGCTGTAAGATGCTATATTGGCAGTTTCTCAAAATGTCCTAGAAATAGTCCCAAGCCTTTCCAATTTATTAGAAGTAAGGCAACTTAGTGGAGTTATTTGCTTAAATAGAATAAGGGTTAAATGATAACTTGACTTATCTTTTAAATGACAAAAAATAAAGAAATTGGAAGACCTTTTCACACATTAGATATGTATTGTCATTTATCATCTAGATATCAGGCTAGCAGTGCGAAGTAATAAAACATATCATCGAAAAATGTGCTATAGGTCTGAATCACTCTTTCATTCCACCTCCCAGCTAACTGTAGTATTAAATCAAACAAGCAGAACATTTCCTTAGGCAGCCATTGCCTTTTAATTTCCTGAAGAACCTTAAAATATCATTCATTACAAGTACTACACATATTTGGTTTTTAAAAGTCTCATAAATCAATAGCAGGCTGACTGTAATAATTATTACAAGTTAGTGCATAATTTTCATGCTGAAGGCTGCATGCAGAACTTTAGCATATGCAAACGAGGCAATTCAAACTGTGTATAGATATTAATATGAAGAAGCAGGTAACGAGGTGCAGGCTATGAATTATGCATCAGGAGTGGCTGATCTTCAATGAGGAAAATGAATTCAGCATGTAATCTAATTAGTGATGGAAGTCTATTACATCTAACTGCAAAAGCAACCGTCCTTGAAACAAATTTATTTACAGTCCATGTTACCACTTGAAACAACTTTGAAATGATGTGTAAGACAACAGCTTAATTGTAAAATTTTTTGTTTGTTTGTTTCAGTTCTAGACCTGGAAGGCCTCCTAAGAGGACTCAAAGTGTCACCTCCCCAGAGAACTCTCATATCATGCCACATTCTGTCCCTGGTCTCATGTCTCCTGGAATAATTCCACCAACAGGTAAGAGTGCTACTTATTTTTGCCAAAAAATATTAAAAATCAGTCCGTATAGTAGGTTTTATGCATATCTGTTCCATTCATTGTCCCATGCATCAGTTTTATTTCGCTTACATTAAGACAACGTTCCTGGCGACAGTCTATTTCAGAACTGTATTGTGATTATCATCACTGCTTTATTTAAAATAAAATGAAAGATTCTTAATTGAACACGGTACTGGAAGTCATTTTAATTAATCCTCCCACAATATCAAAAAGTAAATTATTATCCCTTTTCTTTTTAAAGAGTAGGTGCTCAGTAACAATCAGTGACATGGCTTTCTCAAGGTCAGTCAGCTGATAGCTCCTAGTGCTGCTTATTTAGACTCAGGCCTCTGGATTCTAAAGTTAATTCTCATCCTGTGAGAACTCTGAAATGAGAGCTATACAACCAAACACAAGACAATAACTATGTGAAGTAGAGAGATCTATTTTTCTCAAACAAATTTCTATTACAACCAGTTGAAGGAAGTTCATATAATCACATAACCTCCACACTATAAACAGCTCAATGTGCACTGCAGAAAAAGAAAAAGAAAAAAAAAACTCATTTGATTTCTGCCACCTGCGTGTGTTCATTAATTCTTTTGTTTACTTATACCTATTTGCCCATTTCCAGTCTCCATCAGGAAATGAGACAGATTCATGAGGAAATTCAAATAATGATATTATTATGTTACATAATATTTGTATTAATTCTTACTGTCATGGAAAATTATTAAGGAGATATACATATAAACTAGAAATGACATATAACATACAATACAACTGATACAACAGAAAATTGGTAAGATGAAAAAAATTTGTTTATCTCTGGCTTCCTATAGCATTATTTTTCATTTTCTTTGTAACCTCGAATTTTTCTATGTTCTGTTGTAGTCATGGATCATCTGATTTCATATTCCAAATGTGGGTGAAAGTTCCTTCAATTACTATTTCTAACACATTTTTATTATTTTATTATTATTTATGTCAACATCTGAAGATTTCATTCACCTCTGAATATTTAACAAATATTAATTGAGTTATTTTAAAATTTTTGTTCACATTATATATTTAATTTTTTTTGCTCAACACACCGCAGAGTCTTAATAGCAAATAATTGAAATTTTCCAGGTGTGAGCTTTTATGCTAATTTTGTGGATAAAATTTGAAATATAGCATAATGAAATTGATAACGGAAAATGACCCAATTTCAAAGCAGGTATCATTTTCATTTGTTCAGCTATACATACATGTGTCTCAGATTATTCAGTCTGGTTGCCTGAAATTCAAATTCAAATTTAGAAATTTGTGAAAGAAATTGATATCATTTTGTTAAGCTTTGACTCTACATGAGTAGTTACATGAAAAAATTTCTGCCTTCAAAATTTTGGGTTTTGAATACTACATAAGAAAACTATTTGTATAGCACTTTAAAATCTTATTTTTCATGTATTTTTATTATTGAAAGACTGATGTATGAAAGGAGAAAGACCTGAGTTTTTTGACACAATTAAATTCAAGTGATCTATTGTTTGAATTTTTACATGTCCATGTTAATAACCATATTATATTTGATAAGCTTATTTTAATTGTCAAGTGTTACTTTATCACAGTTATCTTAAGGGAAAAATATATTCTAGATTGTATTCATATTAAAATAGGGAAGAGCTGGTTCCTGAGTCTTCCAATATTCAATTTTTTAAGGTGAAGAGTATAAATCATAGCAATAAGGGAATAAGATGCTGCCATCAACATGGAAATATAGCAACTCCCCATATAACTAACATCGTCAATTAATTTTGGAGTAAAGTTCATATTCTAAAACCCCAAATCAAAATATTATGTTACTTTTAAAGCCCTTTTTTCTGAAATATATTATCCACTTTTCTGGGTCAATAGACAGTGGAGATAGTTTCAACTTGACTTGGCATTGGTGAGTTATTTTAAAGTCGGATCATTTTATGTGTTTCAACTGCCATGTCATCTTCTCAGACCTGCTTTTGTGTCTTTGTTCTTTCTCATGCATTGAACCCAGAAAATAGGACTTCTGTCAAACTTGTCAAGCATTATATTGAAAAAGATCTTAAGAAGTTATGTTTTAGAGAAGAGTAAGAAAATCGGTTCATGAGGCGAGTGGTGGATTATACAGGGGATCTTGGACAAGTCAGTGAATGGTTTAATAGGGCCTGGTAGCTCACCACTGCTTCATTCAAATCATGGACTTCTGTCTTTTAGACAATGGCCCAAATACTAGAGGTTACCAGATTATAGCTGTTGCATTTGAATGATGTTATTGTAATGTATTCATTGTAATTTCCCCCCCTTTTTTTTGGTACTGGGATTTGAACTCAGGACCTTGCACTTGCCAGGCAGACGCTGTACCACTGAGCTGTATCCCTGGCCCTAATTTCCCTTTTTTGCATAAAAATTTTCTAGATAGAGAATCTTAGATTTTAGGAAATACATAATAATATCTCCCTATGCTGGTGACATCTTATTCACTATCTTACTAAATAGAAATCTAATAGTCATAGCGAAATTCTTATACATCTCAAGAACTGTGATACCTTTCTCTTAGAAAGTGCTTTCTGCATTACAGTAATGGCATTCTGTATAAATATATAGACTTCATAGCCTGATTTATTTTTTGCATTTCTAACTTTCCTTAAAAAACATGTCTTTTTTTTTCTTCCCAAGATGAAGATGAAGAAAATAAAATGTGATGTTTTAAACCTTATGAAAAGATATTCATTTATATTCTTGACAATAAGCACACTATTTTGCTAATGTGTCCACTAAGTTTTTATTTTTTTTTTATTTTTTTCCACTAAGTTTTTAACCCAGGAGTTTGAATTTTAAAAAAATTGTCTCTAAGAGCCTGTAATTGTAAGAATACCCTTAGACACGAATTCATGTTTATAAACTAGCAAAAATAGAAAAACCTGTAAACCTCAAAATAGAAATGAGAGATACAAATAACAGCCCTGCTAAATTTTAAGTCTTAAAATTTACACTGTAGTTTATCTATGAATATTGAACTGTAGGTTTGTTTTCCTAGTAGTCATAACATTTAAAAAAAAATAAAAAGATGCAAATTTGCTTTCAGAGTTTCCGAATTGATCCTGTGAAGGGAATGCTGATTAATTTTGATTAATTCATAACTATCCACTGCTTTGTTCCTGACTCTTCTCTTATTTTTTACTCTCTACAATTGAACATTGGAATAACTTTGCCTGGAAACATGTGTTTTCTCAGAAAAGACTGTCATTATTTTTTAAAAGTCATTTTTCAGTTTGAATATTATATATTTAGGCACTTATAATTTAAAAATATAAAACAAAACAAAACAAAACAGACCAGTGAGATTACTTCTGGAGCTTTTGTTTGCTATTTTGGTTGCTTCAGTAGGCCTGTATGTAACTTTAGAAGGGGGCGTGGGCAGATGGTGGTAATTTCCAGAAGTTATGGTTGTCACCAGATGCCATAGCAACCAGAAGTTGAAATTAATGAAAGAAAGAGGCCTCTTTGTAGAGTCACACAGGGCAATACCTCCTGCAGTGGTCACTACATTTATTTTGACTGAGCACTTGTCATAAATCATTTTTGATAATAAATACCAGTTTGGAAAAAATTTATCCTAGCAACAGTATTCCAATAACATTCATGCTTTTTATAGAATTGTGTTGATTGTATAGTTAAGGAAAAGGTATTATGAATTCAGAATTCTCCTTTCTTGTGCCAGGAGTGCAACTTAGATACAGTATTTGGTCAATTTCTTTGTTTCTTACATTTAGGTCAGAAAGCAAACTCTTTTTGAAGTACAATTTTTATATCATTATTAAGAAGTAACTTACTGAATCCTAAATACTTGAATTTGACATCAAAAAACAGTTACCGTATACTTACTTTCTTTCAAATACACTCAGATCAAATGAGTGACTTATAATTTTACTTTGTAGAAATTTTTTTCTCTTCCTTTGAATTTGTTGACATATAACCAAAATTCATTTAGAGTAAAGAAAGCAATTGTATTTGCACACATGCACAAACACACACATACACACACATGCACAATGCCTAAAAAGAATTCATATGTTGCAAATTTATCATTTTGGAAAAAAACGAACCAGGACAATATTAATCCAGAGTTAATCATATTGAAACGTTCCTATTTAAAAAAGTTTAAAGGAAAGCATTATTGTATGTATCAGTGATAAACAAATGTATTTTCAAAGTTTATGTTGTTTATTTTTCCAGCTAAATATTAGTTACCACCACCAACATCCAAAATACCCCTTTTGTAATATCAACACTTACAATATTGTAAGTGCTTTAAACATTCCATTTTCTCAAGAGAAAATTGGTAGTGCAGAACTGTGCCTCATATGTTGATAAATTCATTGTAAATCTATTGTATTCCATGGGGAAACTTACAAATTAGAATGACAGAAAGATTCACAAGCAAATCAGTCACATACATAATGATCATCTTCACTAATCTTAATAATCTACTAAATGCCTTACTCAAAGAGTAAATATGATATGAACTATTTAAGCCATTCATCTTTATACATTATGTTATTAATGGGAGTTTTTCATTTACATATACTGAGGTTCAAACATGACACTTTTCCAGTGGAATCTTTAACCTATTACTAACATAAATCATGTTTCCTTTTAGTTTTCCCTGAAGAGAAAAATGAAATAATGTTGCTTCTGTTTCCCCTTTATGAAAGGCCAAG
>RJWT010007927.1:0-18051 GCA_004365215.1 Cuniculus paca
TCCTCCTGCCTCAGCCTCCTGAGTGCTGGGAGTACAGGCATGCACCACCAGGCCTGGCTCGAGAAAGCAGTTTAAATTGAGGAAAAATGTTGGCTCTTGGTTTCAGAGGTCTCAGTTTGCAATCTACTGGCCTCATGGATTTTGGTCCTGTGGCAGGCAGAGAGCATCATGGTGGAAGCATATGGTGGAGCAAGTGGTCAGGGAAGCAAAAGAAAGAAAGAGGAAGGGGCTGAGTCTTGACACCTTTTCAAGGGCACATCCTCAGTGACCCAGCTTCCTCCCCCTAGACCCTACCTTCTAAAGGTTCCACACCTCCAAGTAGTGCCATAAGCTGGGCACCAAGCCTTTAACACACGGACACTTGGGGACACTTAAGGTGCAAACTTTAGACAGGTATAATGACTAGTGCTTATAACCCCAGCTACTCAGGTGGCTGAGGCTGGGAGTTCAGAAGTTAAATGAGCTGGGACACCTCACAAGATCTCTTTCCATAATAAAAAATAAAAGGAACTGGGAATCTTAGTTCAGTACTAGAGTGTTTGCCTATCTGTGTGAGGCCTGGGTTCCATCCTCAGTACCACCAAAATCAGTCAATCAATCAATCAGTCAATCAAAACCAACCAACCAAACAAACAAATGGAGGGAGAGGGAAAAGGAGGAAGGAGGGTGATCCAAACTACAACATGGTTTAAGTGTAGCAGTGGAAGCCTGAGGTCAATGTAATGTCCTCATTGTGCTGAAAGTAATTGCTGACTTGTAACTTTATATTAGGCAAAATTATCTTTCAAGAATGAGAGTGTTTCATTGTGAATTCCAGTAGGTTCTTCTGATTCTTTTTGTTGGACCAACAGCAGAGAGATGAAGAGAATAGTGACTGAGAGAAACCGGGGTAAAGGAATAAAAAAGAGAATGCAAAAGAAATAAAGGCATTTTTTGGAAGACAAAAACTGAGTTTATCACTAGTAGTCTGCTATGGTTGGGTATGTACCCCTCCAAAATTCATATTGGAACTTAATTCTCAGTGCAGGAGCATTAGGGGGTTGGACCTTCTGGAGGTGACTAGGTCAGGAGGACTGTACCTTCATGAATGGGACTGGTGGCCATATCAAAGTTCTCAGGGGAGGCACTAGTTCCTTCTGCTCTGCTGCCATAGGAGGATATAGAGAAGGAACTGCATGTGAGAAGCAAGCACTCACCAGACACCTGACTCAGTGGCATCTTGATCTCAGACTTCACAACCTCTAGAATTTAAGAAATAAATTTGGATTGTTTATAAATTTCTCATCTGTGGTGTGTAGTTATATAGCAGGAGCGGACTAAGACCCAGTTCTTTGCTAAATATTATCCTAAGGAATGGATTTTAGGCAGAAAACCAAGATCCAGATGCAGGGTATGGTGACATACGCCTGTAATATCAGAAATACAGAGGCTAAGGCAGAAGGATTGCTGAGTTTGAGGCCAGCTTGGGCTACATAGTGAGTTCAGGGTCAGTCTGAATCACATAGTGAGATCCTGTCTCAAACAAAAACAAATAAAGCAAGAATGATCCCAGTGGAAGAACTGAGATTCAAGAAAGAATGAAAAACAAATGTGAGCAAATAAAAGTGAACATTAGGGCTGAGAGTGTAGATTAGGGGTGCAACTTTGTAAGACCCTAATTTCCATTCCTAGCACTGCAAAAAAACAAAACAAAACTGAACACACCAAAAAGCAAACAAACTTCAAAATAGGAACAAATGAAAACCAAAAACATTAATTTTGTTAATATATCTGTGGGATGAAATTGGTATAGAATTGATTAATACGTGAAAACAATAAGATATAAGTCAGTAAGGAGAGTTAATGGTGTTAAAGCATTTTGTGATACCTGGTATTAGAATTAACTATACATTTTAATGTATGCAATTTGAGTTCTAAGAAACCACTATAAGAATTACACTGGTAGGGCCAGGGATCTAGCTCAGCGGCCTAAGCGCCTGCCTGGCAAGCGCAAGGTCGTGAGTTCAATCCCCGGTGCCGCAAAAAAAAAAATAAATAAATAAATAAATAAAATAAACTTACCTTAAATTAAAAAAAAAACAAAAAACAGGCTGGGGATCTAGCTCAGCGGTCTAAGCGCCTGCCCGGCAAGCGCAAGGTCATGAGTTCAATCCCTAGTGCCGCAAAAAGAAAGAATTGCACTGGTATCTGGTGGGATGGTGCACACCTGTAATGCCAGCACTCTGAGAGGTTGAGGTAGAAGGATTGTAAATTGAAGCCTTCCCTGGGCAATTTAGTCTCAAAATAAAAATAAAAAAGGACTGGTTATGTAGTTCAGGGTGAAGGTCCTATGTTTAAGCCCTAGTTACACACATACACGCACAAGAATGGAAGTAGTAAATAAAAAGTAGTAGAGCTTCCTATTTATTTATTTATTTATTTATTTATTTATTTATTGGTCTTTTTGAGACAGGGTCTCACTGCAGTTCAGGCTGGCCTTGGGCTCACTTTTTGTAGCCCAGGGTGGTCTTGAACTTGCAGCAATCCTCTTGCCTCAGCCTCCTGAGTGCCGGGATTACAGGAGTGTGTCGCCATACCTGGCTACTTTTCATAAGAAAGTTTGCAAAAACAATTTTTTAAGCAAATACCGACTTGATGATGTTGTATTGAAAACTCTCTGAAAGTGAGAATAAGACATGATGTTCACTTTGCCACTTCTACTGAGGATTATAGTGGGGCTTTCCACCCAGGCCAGTAAATCAAAAAGGGCAACAAGATAAAGGGA
Source organism: Cuniculus paca (assembly GCA_004365215.1). Lineage (NCBI taxonomy): Eukaryota > Metazoa > Chordata > Mammalia > Rodentia > Cuniculidae > Cuniculus > Cuniculus paca. Next base: position 2,765 of record RJWT010007927.1, read on the forward strand.
TTCAAATAGAAGAAACACATTGTTATTCATTGATGATATTGTTACATAGAAAATCTACAATGATGTTTAGATAATTTGCATCAATAATAGCAAATTTCTGGATACAAAATTACTTTACAAAAATAGATGACCTTTTATCATCAACAAACACATTGAAATTAAAACAGTGTATATGGGGCTGCAGGTGTGTAATTGGGAGGCTGAGGCAAGGGAATGAGGTGTTCAAGACCAGCCCGGGCAACCTCGCAAGTTCAAGGCCAAACTAGAATACATAGCAAGACTCTGTGTCTCAAAACAAAACAACAGTGTATACAGTAGAATTACAAATACAAAGAATCTTGGGATAAATGTAATAAAAATGTGCAGGATGTCCTGGAGAACGCTGTTCAGTTGTAAGAAGAGTTAAAGAAGAATTGATGAACAGGTAAGTAATCTTGGTTTTGTATTGGAAAACTCAATTTGTAACTATGCTGGTTCTCCCAAAACTGATGCAGAAATTCAGTATAATCTCAATAAATTTTAGAATGCCAAGTGTGGTGGTTCATGCCTATAATCCCAGCAGTCTGGGAGGCTGAGGTAGGAGGATTGTAAATTTGAGCCCAACCTAGGCAATTTAGTGATTTTTTTTTTTTAGTTTTTTGGAACAAGGTCTCCATGTGTAGTCTAGGCTGGTTTTGAACTCATTATGTAGCTCAGCCTGGCCTTGAACTTGTGGCAATCCTCTTGCCTTAGCCTCCTGAGTGCTGGGATTACAGTCATGCACTGCCATACCTAGCAATTTAGCAAAGCTATCTCAAAATAAAGTATAAAAGGGGCTAGAGGTATAGCTCAGTGTGAGGCCTTGGGTTTAATTGCTAGGTTTTCTATGCTGGGCTCAAATTTGTGATCTTCCTGCCTCAGACCAATGTCATTGCTGGATCAGGTGTGTTCATTTTTAACAACTTCTAAGGCCTTAGGAAACAGTTCCTGGGTTCCACAGTGTCCGTGCTCTCAGCATGTCCCAGTGTGATGGCCCCAATGTGATGCACTGCAAGATGGGCTGCAAAGAGATGTGTGGTCAGCTTGCTGCTCTGGTACCATGAGCCTGACTGCCATGAGCATGGCAGCCTTATCTCTGTCTCCTCTTTACACAGAGGGTCTTTTTTTTGAAACAGGGTCTTGTTTGTTATATATTCCAGCCTGCCCTTGAACTCACTATGTATTCCAGGCTAACCACTAACATGTAACATTTCTCCTATCTCTGCCTCCCAAGTGCTGGAACTACAGGCCTGTGCCACCATGCCCTTCGAATCGTTATGCTTTGAGAATAAAATGTGCTAAGGGCTGTTCAAGGTCCTTTGTGTGGAGTTATGCTGAGTTAACCCTCACCAGGGCTCTATAGTGGAGAGTATCATTCCTGTTTCACAGATGAGCAAATTTAGGCAGGAGAGATTACATATCTGGCCTCAGGTCGCATGCAAAGTCAAAATTTTTGTCACAAATACTTAAAAAAGGATGATTTTTTTTTTTGCCCAGACAGGAGATAGAGGGTATAGTTTGGATTTTAATTTCCTCTTAGCAACAGTCTCTACCACAGAATGTTCTGGTTTAAAAGGTTCCTTCATAGTTATAGGATCATATGGGGCAACGTTTCTGTTTGAACTCCACTTCTTATCTGATGGTTCTGTTGCCTTGGAAAAGTAAATAAATAAACAGAACCTCAAGTTCCTTTCCCTTGATTCTTGAGTTTGTGGGTGAGTGTGTAGAAAATCTTTGTGGCATTGGGTATGGCAGCCTTGATGGACTCTTGAGGGCACTCGTCAGGATGGGCAGCATCGTCCTACTGTATCAGTGCTCCACACAGAAGCAGGGGCCTCTCTAGTGAACAAGCCACTTGATCAAGGATGCAGCCAGAGGTGATCTTTGAATCAGCCAGGGAAGGAAAGTGAGCGCCTCACTGAAGATAGGCACCTCTCTAAAGGGCAGGAGTGGTTGCCAGGGTATGAGAAATGTTTGGAAGAGCTGTGTGCACTGTTATCTGAGTGACAGCTCTGGAATCAATTCCTTTGACAGTGAAATTAGCTGCAGAGGAGCCAGTACTGTTTTAGTGTTTAAAGAATGCCACTGATGCAGTTGTTTTGAGTATTGTGTTTGTTAAAATGCCTGGGCAGGGCTGGGGATTTAGCTCAGCAGCCTAAGCGCCTGCCTGGCAAGTGTGAGGTTGTGAGTTCAATCCCCAGTGCCGCCAAAAAAAAAAAAAATGCATGAGCAGCTGACAGAAGTGTAGACAGAGATTTTTAAAAATTTAATGCAAATTGATGGGCATGGTGGTACACACCTATAATCTCAGCACCTGGGAAGCTGAGGCAGGAGAATGGCCACAAGTTTGAGGCCAATCAGAGCTACATCATAAGTTTAAGGCCAGCCTGAACTACATAATAAAATCCTGTCTCAAAAAACAAAACAAAACAACCAAAAAAATAATTTAACACAAAGCCCAGTGGCCTTATTTGAGTTAGTAAGACAAATGGCTGATCTTGAGTAACCTGGTTTTATTTTTTATTTATTTTTTTCTCTTTTTGAGACAGGGTCTCACTTTGCAGTTCAGACTGGCCTTGAACTCACATGTAGCCCAGGCTGGCCACGAACTCACAGTGATTCTCCTACCTCAGCCTCCCAAGTGCTGGGATTACAAGTGTGTGCTACCACACTGGGCTATACCCAGTTTTTTGTTTTTTGTTTTTGGTGGCACCAGGGATTGAACTCTTGACCTTGTGCTTGCCAGGCAGGTGCTTAGGCCACTGAGCTAAATCCCTGGCTCTTGTCTTTTTGAGACAGGGTCTCGCTATGCAGTTCAGGCTGGCCTTGGGCTCACTTTGTAGCACAGGCTGGTCTCAAACTTGCAATGATCCTCCTGTCTCAACCTCCCGAGTGCTGGGATTACAGGAGGGCGCCACCACACCCGGCTCTGCTATACCCAGTTTTATTTAAAGTATCAGTGGTAATGTAAGTAGAGGTTCTCAGACTCAGACGGTGATCAGTAAAATCGATGAGGTGGGCAAAATAAATGTAAAGAGGCTACTTATTCTTAAAATGACTTTTTTTTTAAAGAGACACGATCTAGCTATGTAGTTCACGCTGAGCTTACTATATGCCCCAGGCCCAGTTTACTGTGTAGCCCAGGCTGACGTTGAACTCATGGTAATCCTGCCTCAGCTTCCAGTGTACTGGGATTACAGGAATGTACCATCACTCCTGGTTTAACATGACATTTTTTTCAACGTAAAATATTGCCCTCAATCCTAAGAGGATGGGTTCCCTTTTTCAATATTAAAAAGTCATTGTTTTGGGCCAGGGGTTCAGTTCAGCGGCATAAGCGCCTGCCTGGCAAGTATGAGGTTGTGAGTTTGATCCCCAGTACTGAAAAAAAAAAGTCATTGTTTTTTGAAATCAAAGTAATTATAGATAAGTTTTTCCTTTCTTTTCCTCCTTCGTATTTTAGTTTTCTTTTTCCCTCCTTATTGTCTCTTTACTTGGCAAGGTTAAAAATTTGGTAGCTGTGTTAGTTGTTTTTTTTTTTAATGTGTTGATCAGTTGTTTATTTATTTACTTTTTACTGTAAAGAGAATAAAACAAGCCAGGTGTGGTGGCACACTCCTGTAATATCAGCACTCGGGAGGCTGGGGCAGGAGGATCATTGCAAGTTTGAGACCAGCCTGGGCTACAAAGTGAGCCTAAGACCAGCCTGAACTGCATAGCGAGATCCTGCCTCAAAAAAAAAAAAAAAGAAAAGAAAAAAAAAAAGAAACAAATGAAATAAAAATACAGTGAAAACAACCTTGGATTTCAAAAACGAGACAGTTGGAAATCAACAATAGTTACTACACTGCACGTTGTTATCCTCCAAGTAGTTGCTCAGACTACTAGATACAGGCAATCCAAAGTTAATCAAACAATGTAAGCCCTGAGTTGTTTATTTCAGTTGCTGTCTTTTTAGAAATTTCAGGTATGTGGCTTCTAATTTCTTCTATGTGGTCGTTTTGTTTTGTTTTTATAGTACTGGGGATTGAATTGAGGGCCTTCGCACTGGGCTAGATTCCCAGCCAGCCATCCATCCATCCATCCATCCATTTATTTATTTGTCTTTTTGAGGCAGGGTTTCACTGTGCAGTTCAGGCTGGCCTTGAGCTCACTTTGTAACCCAGGCTGGTCTCGAACTCACAGCGATCCTCCTGCCTCAGTCTCTAGAGTGCTGGGATTACAGGTGTACACCACCATGCCCAGCTTTATTTATTTTATTTTACTTTATTTGAGATGTTCTTGCTTTTTAGTCAAGGGTGGCCTTGAACTTGCTATGTAGTTGAGGGTGGCTTCAAACTCGTAATCTTCCTGCGTCAGCCTCTCAAGTGCTGAGATTACAGGTGTGTGCCACTATACCCAGCCCCCTGGCATTTTTGTACTTTACTTTGAGACAAGGTCTTGTTAAGTTGCGCAAGTGGGACATGAATTTGCAACTCTACTACTACAGCCTCCCTAAGGGCTAGAATTACAGGTGTGCACCAGTGCTCAAGGCTTTTTTTTTTTTTTTTTGTGGCACTGGGGATTGAACTCACAACCTTGTGCTTGCCAGGCAGGCACTTAGGCCGCTGAGCTAGATCCCTGGCCCTTGTCTTTTTGAGACAGGGTCTCACTATGCCGTTCAGGCTGGCCTTGAGCTCACTTTGTAGCTCAGGCTGGTCTCGAACTCACAATGATCTGCCTGTCTCAGCCTCCCGAGTGCTGGGATTACAGGCGTGAGCCACCATGCCCGGCTCAAGGCTTTTTGTTTATTTGTTAATTTAATGTTCAGGATCAAACACAGGCTCTTGTGTGTGCTAGGTAAGTGCTCTTTTACTGAGCTACACCTCAGCCTTTTTAAATTTGATTTTGAGATAGGGTCTTGCTAAATTGCCCAGGCTGGGCTCACATCCTCCTGCCTCAGCCTCCCAAGTAGCTACAAGTACCTTACCTGGACTAATTTTGGTTTTATTTGTTATATGAGACTTGTTCTATGTTTAAGCCCTCAGGATCTGATTGAATACACAAAATGTATGATTTAACTTGAGCCCTGAAAGAACTGTAGCTCGGGGCTGTTGTGTGCCATTTTGTATGGTATTACACAGAATGGTATCCACTGTCCCTTTTGTCAGTGGTGCACCCTGAGGTGGACATATCAGTGCATCTGTAGGTGGCAGTGCCAGCTGCAGTCCAGACAGGATGGCCAGAATTGATTGCTATTGAGGTTGAATGGAGGGCACGTGAATAAATGAACAATACACTGCTTTTATTATTGCTAGCTATGTATGAAAGTTAAAAATGAAAGAAGATGTAAGAAATAAAGTAGAAACAAAACCCTTGGCCACCTAGGAACAGTGCTGAAGTAGAAGTTTGAATTTGGCCCTGTTGTTCCTCTTTATGGGATGTGCTAAGCTGCTGTCTGATACTGCTAGCAAGCCCACAATGCAGAGAGAGCCAAGCAGCCAAGCAGCCAAGCAGCTGTGACTCTCCCCTTAGTTGAGCATCCCTAGCCTTTATGTGCTACCTGCCCATTAGTCACTTAGTAGCTTCTTGGTTATGAAATTGACTATCTCAGGTTTGGGGTGCTTGTGTCCAAGTGAACCTTTGTTTGACTTACCCTCAGAGCGCAAGAGTAGTGATGCCAAAGGGAAGCTGTAAAAGTGTCCTTTAAGTATCGTTTCACATCATCACAAGAAGAGTAAGCACAGTTCAGTAAGATGTTGAGAAAGAGTAAGATCATATTCGTGTATAGTATATTATTATAATTGTTCTATTAGTAGTTATTGTTATTAATCTTCTATTGTGCCTAATTTAGGAATAAAACTTTATCATAGGTATGTGTATATAGGAAAAAAAACATAGCATATGTAGTATTCAGTGCTGTCTACAGTTTCAGGTGTCTCCTGGGGACCTTGAACTGTTAGCCACTGTAGACAAAGGGAGGACTACTGTCATTAGTTTCAGAAACATAAATTTGTGTGTGTGTGTGTGTGTGTGTGTGCGCGTGTGTGCACATGCATTTGTAATACTGGGGATGAAACCTAGGGCCTTACACTGAGTTACATTCCCAACCCTTTTTGGGCGGGGGGAGACAGGGTCTTACTGTATAGTTCAGGTTGAACTCCAACTCATGGTGATACTCCTGCCCCAGCCTCCCCATTCCCCAGTGATGGGATTACAGGCATGTGCTACCATGCCTGGCAGTATTTCACTTTTTTTGTTTGTTTTTTTGTTTTGACATGGGATCTCTATGTGGTGCAGGCTGGCCTTGAACTCAGCCACCCTCCTGCCTTAGCCTCCTGAGTGCTGGAATCATGGGCATGGACTACCACACCCACTTGGCTTCTTTGCGTGTAATGTTTTTCAGGTTCATCCAGTTCGTAGCGTGTATCTGAACCTCATTGTTTGGTTATTGAATATACTATATGAATATGCCCACGTTTTATCTACTCCTTAATTACCAGACATTTGGTTTGTTTCTGTTCTTTGGCTCTTGTGAATAATACTCCTCTGAATATTTGTGTTCACAGTGCTGTATGGGCATGTTTGTAATTCTCTTCAAGTGATGTTGCTGGATCATGTACTCACTCTGAGTTCAAGCACTTGAGAACTACCAGGCTGTTCTCTAAAACAAGCACACTATTTTGCATTCCTCCAGTAATATATACAAAGTTTCCAATTTTTCTACATCTTCAATACCCTTTATTGCCTGTCTTTTAACTTTAATCCTTGAATCTTTGATACATTTTGAAGAAACTTTTATAATTGGTAAAAGGTCGAGGGTCCAGTGCACTTTTCTTTTTTCCTCCTTGTAGGAATTGAGTTTTGGTGCACTTCGCACACAGCTCAGGGAAGCACACTGTGTACAGGGACTGGCTCTATTTCTCTCCCTGTGGCCTTTGTTTGTGGGTATTTAGTTTTTCCAGCATCATTTGTGGAAAAGACTGTAGTGTTCCTATTGAATGATCCTGGCACCCTTGTAATAATCAGTTGACCATCTGAGTGTGTTTTCTTTCTTTGTTTCTTTCGTACCAGGGATCGAGCTCATGACCTCACGCTTGCCAGGCAGGTGCTTATGCCGCTAAGCTAAATTCTCGGCCCCTTGTGTGTTTTCTTTCTTACCTCTTAGTTCTATGCCTTTGGTGTGCATGTCTATCCTTATTCTAGTACCACACTACACTGATTATTATAGCTTTGTAGTTAATTTTGAAATGGGAAGGTGGCACACACCTGTAATCCCAGCACTCGGGAGGCTGAGGCAGGGGGATCACCATGAGTTCAAGGCCAGCCTGGACTACAGAGTGAGACCCTGTCTTAAAAAAAAAAAAAGAAAAAGAAAAAAAAATTAGGCTAAGTGATAGACTTCCAGCTCTGTTTTTCTTTTTACAAGGCCTTTGCATTTCCATACGAGCTTTAGGAACAGTTTGTCAGTTCACATATAAAAATTTTAAAAATTGACCTTGGATACTAATTTCTACATTTTATTGTATGTGGAGAAAATAATCTCTAAGTCAATAGTCTGTGCTTGCTTTAGCAGCACAAATACTAAAATTGGAATGATACAGAGAAGGTTAGCATGGCCCCTGTTCAAGGATGATATGCAAATTCGTGAAAAGTTCCATATTTTTAAGATTAAAAAAAAAAGTCTTTTGGAGTTACTGAGCTTGCTTGCTTGCTCTCTCTCCCTCTCTCTCTCTCCCCCTCCCCCTCTCCCCCTCCCCCTCTCACCTCCCTCCCCCTCTCTCCCTCTCCCCCTTGCCTGCCTACCTTACTTGGCATAACTGGGGATTGAACCTATGACCTGCACACTGAGCTTCATAGGCCTTTTAAAAATATTTTTTTGCAGCCTGGCATGGTGGCATACAACTATGGTCCCAGCACTTGGGAGGCTGAGGCAAGACACTTTTGAGAGTCTTGCCTCAAATTCGAGGCCAGCCTGGACCACATAATGAATTCAAGGCCAGCCTGGGCTACATAATGACTTCAGGGTCATTGTGAAGGCCAACATGAGCCTTCCTCCTTTTCCTCCTCTTCCTTGTTTGAGACAGGTTCTTACTATGCATTCTAGGCTGGCCTTCAACTCAGTATGTAGCAGAGACTGGCCTCAGACTCATGGTAGTCTTCCTGCCTCAGTCTCCCACATGCTGGGCTTACAGGTATGCACCCAGTACAATTTACTTTCTTCTTTCTTCTTCCATCCACCCCCTCATCCAAGTGACTGGCAACTAATAATCTATCTTCTATTTCTAAAATTTTATCATTTAAAAATGTTATAAATGCTAACATGCTATATAGGTGTATGTAGCACAACTCCTCACAATGAATGTATTTCTTAGGCATCCCAAACATGCTATAAATGAGCTAGGTGCAGTCGACTTATCACTATAGTCCCAGATATTCAGGAGGCTGAGTTGGGAGGACCTCTTGAGCCTAGGAATTTGGGACCACTCTGTCTGACATAGTGAGACCCCATCCAACACAAACAGTTATAACTGGAATCATACAAGTGTGTAACCTTTTGGGCTTAATTGGCTTTGTGGAGAACTCCCTAGAGAGCCTTCCATGTTGTTGTATGCAGCAGTGACTTTTTCCTTGCTAAGTAGTTTTCAGTAGTGTGTATGTACTATATAGTTTGAGTAAATGTTTGTATTTGAGGGGCATCTTGGCTGATCCCAGCTTTGGACTATTATAAATAAAGCTTTGGTGGATATTTGTGTGTAGGTTTTTGTGTGACTTTAGCTTTTATTTCTTTAGGATCAGTGCCCAGGGCAGCTTTTATTCATGAATTTCTATCAGCTGCTGCTTTATAGAGCCTGAAGAATCCTATAAGGTGTGTAAGTTTTAATGATGGTTAGATACTGTTTTCTTGTTCCTTTTACATGTGGGTAACATCTGTTATTTCTCCTCCATCTTAGATTTAGTCAGATATTAAGATTTTGCCTTACCTTTCTTTTGTTTCTTTTTTTCTTTCTTTTTTTCTCTCTCTCTCTTTCCTTCTCTCACTGTCCCTTTCTCTCTCTCTCTCTCTCTCTCTCTCCTTCCTTCCTTCCTTCCTTCCTTCCTTCCTTCCTTCCTTCCTTTTTTGTCTTTTTGAGACAGGGTCTCACTATGTAGTTCAGACTGTCCTTGAGCTCACTTTGTAGCCCAGGCTGGCCTCGAACTCCTAACGATACTCCAGCCTCAGCCTCCCAAGTGCTGGGATTACAGGTGCACACCACCACGCCTGGCTTTTTGTTTCATATTTGCTTGATACATGTTTTTCAGTTGTTAAACTTCTACCTTTAGCCTTTCAAAGTTTTTTTTTTGAGTAAATGTACTTTTTAATCCAATTTCAGGTGTTTTCACTGATTAGGTTATCCTATATGTAGTTGTTGATATTTTATTAGTACTAGTTTCTTTTATTTATTTATCTATCTATTTATTTTTGGTTTTTTAGGTGGTGTTTTGTTTTGTTTTTTTGTTTTTTGAGACAAGGTCTCGCTATGTGATTCAGGCTGGCCTTGAACTCACTATGTAGCCTAGGCTGGCCTCAAACTTTTGGCAGTCCTCCTGTACCCTTTTATGTTTTTTATGGTGACTTCCCTCCATAAGGAGAAGAGACAGCCATTTTATTGGAAGGGCAGCAGAGATAGTGTTAAATCTATTAAGTGAAAAAGAGATAGCCATGACAAGCAGTGTTAAATTTAGGGAAGTCACCAGTATGCATGAAAGAATGTATTTGCAACTTTTTTTTTTTTAAGCCAGGAATTGAACTCATGACTTCATGCTTGCTGTGCTGCTGAGGTGCTGTGCTGCTGCGCTATATCCCTGGCCCTGTATTTAGACTTGTACACTAGCAATAAAGCAAACAAAAGTAAAACAAAACAACCAGATGTGGTAGAGCATGCCTGTAGTCCCAGCACTCAGGAAGTTGAGGCAGGAGATTGCCAAAAAAAATTGGCAAATGGGAAAATAGGAAATAAAATGGATCCAGATTTGGTAGTGCGTGCCTGTAATTCTAGCACATGCCATACCTGCAATTCCAGCACTGAGGAGGCTAAGGCAAGAGGATCACTATAGAGTTCAAGACCCGTCTGGGCTACATGGTGCTTTCAGGGCAGCATAGCAAGACCTTGTCTCAAAAAACAAAAAGCAAATAAAAGAGAGAGAGATTGATTATTGTAATTCAGTATGACCAGTGTATCTAAAAGTGTACTTGATTTAGTATAATAGTTTTATGTGTTTTGGTCTGTTAGTCTGGCTGCTAATCTCTTTTTGATAATTAACTTGACAAAGACTTACATAAATCTGTTGCTGACCAAGAAAAAAAGCCTGTTAGGGTTTTATTGGGATTACATTGAATCAATAGATCAATGTAGGAAAAACATATTAATAATATTGCAATTTCCAATCCATTAGTATAGTTGGTCTTTTCATTTATTGAAGTTTTTAATTTTTCTCAGCACAGTTTTATAGTTTTCATTACATTATTAAATTACGCTAAAGGATTTCATGGTCTTAGGTATTATTCTTTTTTTTTTTTTTTGAGACAAGGTCTCACTTTGTAGTTCAGCTGACCTTGGACTCACTATGTAGCCCAGGCTGGCCTCAAACTCCCTGGAATCCTCCTGGCTCAGCCCACCAAGTACTGGGATTACAGGTGTGCAACACTATCCCTGGCTGGTCTTAGATATTATTGTAAATAGAATTTTAAAAATTTTCATTTTTCAGTTGTTTATTGCTCATACATAGAAATGCAATTACAAATACTTTTTATATATTGGCTTTGTAAAGGGCAAGGTTGCTAAATTCAGTCTTATTCCAGTAGCTTTTTTTCTTACAGATTTTAAGACATTTTAAATTATGAGTAAATGCTATCTTTTAATTTCCTTTTTCTTGTTTAATTGTGTTTTTCTTTTTTGAAGCTGGTCTTTCTTTATAATGTGAACTCACCACGTAGCCCAGGCTGGCCTCAAACTTGAGGCAATCTTCCTGACTCAGCCTTCCTAGTGCTAGTATTACAGGGATCCATCACTATACCTGGCTACACTCTATTTTTTAAATCTATGTACAGACCTTTACTACAGTCTTTAATAGGATGGATAGAGCCCCTTGTTCTGGACTTAGGGGAAAGTATTCTGTGTTTTCACCATTAAGTATGCCGATAGTTGTATTTTAGAAGATACCCTTTATCAGGTTCAGGAAATTTCCTTCTGTTTCTAATTTATTGAAGTTTTTTGTTTTGTTTTGTTTTGTTTTTTTGTTTTGAGACAGGGTCTTGCCATGTTGTTCAGGGTAGCTTTGAACTCATCATGTAGCCCAGGCCAGCCGCAAACTTGTGACGATTCTCTTGTCTCAGCCTTCTGAGTGCTGGGATTACAGGCATGCATCACCATGCCCGGCCTGAAGTTTTTTTTTAAATCAAGAAAGGGTATTGAATTTTTCTCCAAATTATTCAACAATAATCATGTTAATAACTACAATGTTCTAAATGCTCCAATTAGAAGGCAGAGAATAACACAATGAATAACAAAGCAAGACCCAATGATATGTTCTTTACAAGAGAAACACTTTAAATATAAAGGCATAGATTGAAAATAAGAGTACTAAAGGATGTCGCAAATATGAATAACAAGGATAATGTACTATATTAATAGTATCAGACAGGGCTGGGGATCTAGCTCAGCAGCCTAAGCTCCTGCCTGGCAAGCGCAAGGTCGTGAGTTCAATCCCCGGTGCCGCAAAAAAAAAAAAAATAGTATCAGACAAAATTAACTTCAGAGTGCATTGCTAGATAGTGAGAGACATTTCAAAAAGATTAGTCAAAGAGGCATAATAATCCTAAATATGTAGCTAAATAATAAAAGAAATTGAAAATACATGAAATGGGACAGAATTAAGAGAATAAATAAATCCACAGTATAGTTGAAGATACAACCCTCTTCTCTCATTAAGTGATATAAATAGACTTACAATAAGTGAGAGTATAGAAGACTTGAGCAGTTTGGCATGGTGGCCCACACTTGTAATCCCAGCACTTGGGAGGCCGAGGTAGGAAGACTGCTGTGAGTTTCAGGTTAGCCTACATGACATAGTGAGACCTTGTCTCTCAAAAAAAAAAAAAAAAAAGACTTGAGCAGAGTTACCAGCTATTTAACTGACCCCCAAACAGTAGCAAAATAAAGATTGTTTTCCAGTATATGTGGTGCATTCACCAAGACAGACCATGCAAGCTTTTAACAACCTAAACCTGTAGGCCAAATACAGATTATTGCCTAGTTTTGTGCAACTTGGGAACTAGGAATGGACGTTATGTTTTTAAACCATTGTTAAAAGAGAGGAAAAGCAGACAACAGAAATCATATGTGGCCACAAAGCTGAAAATATTTACTGCTAAAATTTTTATAGAAATCTGTGAACTTTTTTGGTAGGCTAGAAAACAAATCTTTGTTTTTTGTGATGTGATCTTGGGAATTAAATCCTGGGCCTCATACATCATAGGCAGGGCTTGTCACTGAACTACACTTTTAGCCTCATAAAAAAAAATCTTAAGTTAAAAGGAATGAAATCATACAAGCATGCTTCCTTTCTTTTTCCCTTTCCCTTTCCTTTCCCTTTCCCTTTCCTTCTTGAACCCATGGCTACATTTCTCAGCCCATTTAAAGAGAAAAATAAAACAAAATTTCAAAACACAGTAATATACAGTAACAATGGTTAATACAAAGTAATAGCAGAGTAACAATGGTTAATACATTGTGTATCTTTAAATTGTTATCTTTAAATCAGTTATTCAGAGTACAGGATAAGGTCATTTAATTGTCTAAACAATATTAGTGCAACCTTTCTTTTCAATGAACTAAGAAATTAGTGGTGTAACTATCTTAACTATTTTGTATGTGTATTTTTTTCTTTCCCCTTCCTTCTTTTCTCCTTTCCCCCATCCCCCATCCTTTTGTTTTGAACTATCTATTGTACATTTTGGATCTTACTTTTTCAACTTCTCACACTAGGGTGACAATACATTGTGTACACATGGGAGTCTGATTTATTTCACTTATAAGTATGGTCTCAAGTTGCATCCATTTACCTATAAATGTCTCAAGTTTATCCTTCTTTGTGACTGAGTATACTCCATTGTATAAAAAGACCACATCTTAAGCCAGGCCTGGTGGCGCACGCCTGTAATCCCAGCACTTGGGAGTCTGAGGCAGGAGGATAGTTGCGAGTTCAAGACCAGCCTGGGCTACAAAGTGAGCTCAAGGCCAGCCTGAGGATATAAGTTGGTTGAACCTATTAAAGCGATAGAATGCAGAGTCACCAGAGGTAGCTTTGGATCCACCTGGCTTCACTGGTGAACTCTCAAACACCAGGAAAAGTTGCATTGTCCTGTGCTGCACATGTTTGTGTGCATCTACAGTATTCATCTCAGCAGGGAGCATGGCTGCAGGGCTGAGGGGTCAAGTGCTTGCTCAGTCTGCTGGGGAGAACACAGGGAGGAGAGTACAGTCTGTGTGAGAAGGGCGTGCAAGAAAGGTGCAGTGTTCTCGTGGTGAGGTGATTCCTGGAGACTACAGAAATGCCATAGCCACCTGCAGAAAGCAGCCTGGTGTGTGGTTAGGCTGGAGTCGGTGGCAGTTTTGAAGCTGAGATCAGAGGGCGTTGTCAGAGGCTCCTGTGTCAGGGCTCGTAGGGCAGCGCAGCCTTCACAGACAATTGGTCATTTACAACTGCGGATAATCTTATTTTTAAGTAAAAATATTAAGATACATACTACCAGTTATTACTGTTGTTTTTTTGTCCTGGTTCTGGGGATTGAGCCCGTGGCCTTGGCACATCCCCGGTGCCCAGCCTCCGTGTTTATTCTGAGCCAGGGTCCCACTAAATCACTAAGTGGCCCAGGCTGGGTACAGACTTGCAGCCTCCTACTTCAGCTTCCCAGAATGCTGGGTATGGACCGAGCCACTGCACCTGGTTTACCGTAGTTTTACAGATAACTTCATGGGATGTTGAAACTATTCGCAATTTTAAAATAAACTTTTAACTTTGTTAAAGAGCCAGGCTTCATGTTTTCCTTTTGTAGTACAACAGTGAAAGTTTGCCCTGGCCCACAGACTTACTGTGAGATTCACTGGGTGGACAAATTTGTTCAGTCTGGGCGAGAGCCAGGAAGGGAACTATGGAGGCACAGCAAGAGTGATGTCAGTGGTGACCCTCAGGTTAAGGTGTCAAGACCTTATTCCCAGATGGTGTGTGAGGGAGGTGGCGGTTTCATGGGTGACCTGATGTTATGCAGCTAGATGGGAACAATGAACAGAAAGCCCTGGGGGTGGGTGGCAGCAGAGAAAGACAAGATCACACAAAGTGAGCTGTCTTGAATTTGACTTGCTGAGATTGAGCTCTGTAAGATCTCAAGGAGAACATGCCTAGTGTTCACTCAGGAGGGGTTGGGTACTTAGAAGTGGGCTGGTGTTGTGAGTTGTTAATGTTCTCAGGATGGAGGGGTTTCCTTGGTGCTGACACATGTGTTGGCCTCAGGGAGCCGAGGAGCAAGTGAGGGAATCCAGAGCCATGTTGAGTGATGTGAATAAGGCTGGAACAAATAGCAAGGAAGGTGAGTTAACCAGGAGGACCCTCAAGGAGCGGGGCCATGTGCTGCAGAGAAGAGCGGTTATTGAGGGAAGCCCAGTTCCCAGTCCTGAGCCCCGGGACTCGCGTGTGTTTATGTCAGAATGGACTTCTTGGATTTTGGTGTACTGTAGCTGAGAGCAGAGTCATAGAGTGGGAAGGAGTGAGTGACCTTTCCTCCTTGCTTATAGCTCCGTGGTCATCACGATGTTCTGGAAGTTTGACTTGAATACCACATCCCATATTGACAAGCTGTTGGACAAGGAGCATGTGACACTGCAGGAGTTAATGGATGAAGATGACATCCTGCAAGAATGTAAGGCTCAGAACCGCAAGCTGCTGGACTTTCTGTGCAGGCCTCAGTGTATGGAGGAACTGGTGAACCTCATCACACAGGACCCACCCTTGGACATGGAAGAGAAGGTCCGCTTCAAGTATGTACTGAGGCCGGGCCTGGTGGCACACGCCTGTAATCCCAGCACTCGGGAGGCTGAGGCAGGAGGATTGTGAGTTCAAGACCAGCCTGGGCTACAAAGTGAGCTCAAGGCCAGTCTGAATGGCATAGTGAGACTCTGTCTCAAAAGGACAAGGGCGGCTGGGGATCTAGCTCTCCGGTCTAAGCGCCTGCCCGGCAAGCGCAAGGTCAT
>RJWT010007928.1:0-26933 GCA_004365215.1 Cuniculus paca
GGTGAAATGATTTTCTTTAAAGCACTCTTGGACAAAGGGCAGTGATACATGGTAGGTGGAATTTTATAAAAGAGATTCTCCAGAGATGCTGAGGTGTGAAGGGCTTTGACTACTCAAACATTTGACATACAATTCATTTATATTTCACAGAAACATCTAGACCACATCTTTCTTTTTATAGGAAAGTTATACAGGGGTTACAACAGTCCTGTATACATTCTTCATTTTCAGTTATTATGATTGCTTTCAGTGCATGTGAAGGATTAAAAGGCCCAGTGCGACATGAAAGAAACCCACAAACATTACAGTATATTCACTTTCACAGCATGACCACAGCTCGGTGTGTAGTGGAGCATCCACTGGCATCATGTCATTGACCTGATCGCCCTTCAGCACTGTATCTGTGGTTTATCACCCCGATCATACTCTTACATACATCCACTAGGTTCTTGCATATTTCAATAAAAATAACATCAATTTTCAGTGTCATCTTGAAAGTTTCATTGTTTGACATTGACATCACAATATTCATATTTAATTAACTTGCATGGAGGAAAAACTAGGCTGCTGTTGAAAGGTTTCTGTCCTAATATAAATTACTGGACATAATGGCAGTGGTATAGCCAAACCACTAGCCCCTCCCTCCCCGATTACAGCTTCCTCCTATGTGCGCCGGAATGCCGAAATTCCCACCAGTCTGCTACACGTCATCAGTGCTTGCCCCCAGTGCCGTCCCCTTCTGGTCAGATATCATATAACCCCCACCCCCTCCATACCTGGCGGAGGAAATAGTTCAGCCACACTGGGTGAACATTCCTCCCTGCGTCCTCACCCCCAATAAATCCCTACCTTAGATATCTCCTGCTTCTCTACTGTGCCATTTCTGCTTCTCTGCGCCGCTTTTAAAATATCCTATCACCATAAGGTCTGAGGCATATAGTAAGTAGGAGGTTCAAAATTACATTACTGTATCTGTTGTGGTACAAAAAGTTCCACTGTGCTAAAAAAAAAAAAGTTCCACTGTGGTATAAATGTGACCACATTTCTATCACCATTATTTTAAAAACTAGATTATATGAACATTTTAAATTACTTTTATAATAACTGTATAAAATTCTGGTGGGTCTTCCCAATAATAGAGGTACATACATATCTTGTGAATTCCTCAACAAAATATTGAAATGAAATGAACGATGTGATATGGTCAAATTTCTTTTGAAATAGCCTGTAGGCCAGTGATGGTGAATCTTTTAAAGCTGTCAATGATACCAACAGCTGACTAATGCACATGTGTTGTACATTTGCCACCACTGTTGTAGGCTATTTCTTTAAATATTTGCAATACATTGGAAGTTAATGTCATATGGAGCCTAAATTATGATGAGTACATGGATTCTTTGGTAAATAATTAAAAAAAAACTTCAGTTATATCTACATCTTTTGCAATAAAGTGCTTCTAATTAAAAGATAAACACACTTATTTTATGGTTTGCAAAAGATCATAGCAAATAGGGGAAGGACAGAATAAGGCATGGTGTCGGATTTCAATTTTAAGAGTTTTCAGTTGTGTTAGAAGTCTCTGAAGATCCAACAAATGAGAGAATTGAGTATTGAGCCAAAGTGGAATTTGGGAAGTGTAATCCCTGTCTACTCAATCATAGTTTAGAAAAAGCCTTACCTTGAGTCTAGTTTAGAAAGTACTATTATAGCAGAGAGCCAAGACGTAGAAGAGAGAAGACCAAAAAAAAAAAAAGGAAGAGGCAAAATGTATACCAGAATTCACATCTCAACTACTTGGTTATCACAGTACCATGGTTTGACTGTGTCCCCAAAATGAACATGTTAGAACATTATCATCGTGTGGCAGTGTTTCCACTGAAATCCAGTGGAAGTATCTGGATCACAGGGGCAGAGCTCACGTGAGTAGATTAATGTCTTTCTGAAGAGAAAGTGTCTGGCCTCCTCTTTTCTATAGGGCTTGCCTGCCCTTTGTACTTTTCTTCCATATCATGATACAGCCACCTGATGTTGGACTTCTGTCTCCAGGAACATGAACTAAATACATATTTTTCTGCTGTAAATTTCCCAGGCTCAGGTATTTACTTATAGAATCAGAAAATGGGCTAAGACATTCACCAACGCAAATAGTATCTTAAATTTCTATCCAACTAATATAAGACATGTACCCAAGAAAAAACTGAAAAGACACTACCTTTACCCTAGTTCTAGACTATAAGAAGTTTTCAAAATAACTTGAGTTTATATTAATACCTTCAGAAAGAAACAAGCATGAACACTTTAAATGCCATGGAGAAAATTAGGTACAAAAAATGATGCTTAAATAAGTTAATAATTTAATAGGATTAAATTCAAGAAGGCAGACAAATACTCATTTATATCTCAGAATAATTACTATTTCTTATTTTGTTCACATATTCAGTACATTTTAATGGAGCACCTATTATGTGATGCGTTCTGTAAAGGGCCATAAGCATGTTCCTCTGCTCATGGATGGTTGACTATGATTACAAAGGAAATCAAGAGGGAACTTACTTTTTTAAAATTTTTTTATTTTAAAGAGGATACAACAAAGAAAAAAAAAACAATCAGAACAAACCAGAGTAAGTGTCACAGGACTTCACTACCTTACAAAATCAACAATAGTTACCATAATGCCTTTTGTTGTCTTCAAAATAGCTGCAGATACTTTTGGACATAGTAAAAATCAAACAGAACAGAATAGAATAGAAGCAGTAAAAACAAAACAGTGGATACAATAAAAGACTACAAAACGAGACAAGAGTAAATTCAAAATGGCTACCATATATATCTTACTATCATTGAAATAGCTGCTCATGCCACCGGGTATAACATAATCAAACAAAGCAAAAGAGCATAAAACCCAACCCACCAAAACAATGAACAATGTAGGGCTTCAGAGTGAGACTATAGGGAATCAACAATGGCTACCACCCTCAGAAGGAGACCCCTCCTAGATGCCATGCTGTGCACTGCTATCTTCTGAATAGATGATCAGACCACTGGCCCTAGACCTGCAAGGTCAGTGAAACACCAAAGCACCATAGGCTTCCAATTGCATTTCACCTTGATAGTTATCATCAGAGCCTGTGTTTCTCTGCATCCACCAGTGGCTTGGGAGACAGGCTGACACTTTGTTTGCCAGCCCACAAGCCTGAAGGGTCTGGGATCTAACTGTCCCCCTGCCAGCAGGGCCCACAGGGGGAAGCTTGGCTTTGGATGTCCGGGTCCAGGCAGCAGCCCACACATGGCACTGTTTCAGGCGGGATGGGTCTCGTTCTCCCTCCCTACAGTCCACACTGATGCTGACTCATGGGGAGAGGCTTGGCTCTGGAGGTCCTGGTCCAGGCAGTGGTCCACACATGGCACTGATTCTGGTGGGATGGGTCTAGTTCTCCCTCCCCAAAGTCCATGCTGATGCTGACTCATGGGGAGATGCTTGCCTCTGGATGTCCTGGTCCAGGCAGCAGCCCATGCATCAGAACTTACTTAATTATGCCATAATGCAATCTTCTCTGAGGAGCTGAGGTTTGAGTTAAAATGAGAAAGATGAGAAAGTGCTGGCCATGCAACTATCACTGAGATGAGCACAACAGGCAGAAGATACAATGTAGGAGAAGCTTGTCATCTGTATGCTGAAAGCAGCCAGCAGTACTCAACTTATCATAGCACAGTGTCCAGAGGTGAGGCCAGAGAGCAGGCAGGCATAAAATGTATGTGGTCTCCTGAATCAAGAATCACTTTTAAATTTAATTCTAATTACAATTTTCCTCTCCTAAGAATGGGTGAGACAAACAGCAGTAGAAAGACACATAAATTGCTGGACCAGAGCAAGAAATTTATGGAAATACATTATTTGGTTTACAGATATGTTTCTTGTTTCTACTCAATCTAGTGTTTCTGAATTCAGATGGCAGCTAAGTCCTTGTTGCTTACAGCTAAATATACAAACCTCAAACCCATCCAAATGTTTGTGTTTATGTCTTTAAACTTTCAGTTTGCATTCATTCACCTTTAAGTCAGTTATCCAGCTTAGGCTCATTCAGTCAGACTCAACTGTGACCTCTGTCATGAAGAGATGTGGAATAAGGATAGAGGGCATAACTATCATTCTGTCTAACAGATAGGTGAAAAAGTATTGTAAATGTCCATAAGCAAAACCAAAGTATTTTAAAGTTTCCTAGTTCTGGGTTTATATGAATTATTTTATTGTCCAACATGAACCAAATTCACATCCAAACAAACTAACAAAAATGTTTAAGATCTTACTCTTCAGATTAAGCTAATAATTCATTTGCTAAATTGGATTAATTTAGAAAGGGAGAAAATACTTGCAGAATAAACTCAAACTTATCAAGGCTTAGAAATATTTTCATAAGGAGGCTGGATTTCAAGGAATCTAATAACTTCAACTCCCATGTAATTAAATGTAGGATTCAAGTTCATCCTAGAACCAAATCTTGAATGATTATTAATCAGACTTAGTAAGGTTGATGATCAAAACATAATGAGTTCATCCATTTGAAGAAATAATATATTACAGTACTTAGCATTTCCCAGTGCTTTCAGTTAAGTTTATTTCTTTAACCCTCAGAGATATTTAAAAGAATTAATATTAAGGATGAGCAAATAGGTCCATTACAACATTCAGTTCTAAAGAAAGACAGACCAGTAAATGCACATTTGAAGGATCCTAGAAACTATTTCATCTACCTCTGGATGAGCTAAAGAATTCTCTAGGGCAAGAATTTGGCAGCTTAATTCACTTCCCACTGACCTAAAATCTAATGTATTCAATATTACCTAAACCTTTGACCACTGCTGAAAGGGAGGGCTTCCCCTGTGGTTTGCATCTTTGAAACTTTTTCAACATTCTCTGAAGTATTTGACACGCATTTCTGCACAGATCCTCTCTTGCTACCAGAAATTTATTTTAATTGAAAACAAAATATAGACATGAATAGCAAGTACCAGTGGTAATTCTTAACCCAGGGTCTAATTTAGTCACAAAAGTAGTATTTTAAAAAAACTCTGTGAACTTCACATTTGGCATTTTAATGAATGGAATTAGTAGGAACTTCTCATAAACTACACACAAATAATTGAAGAATTGGTATAGGGTATACAAATTATTCCACTCTCAAAGTTATCTCTTACAGACTACTTTTTCTTTCAGAGCAAAATCAGTGACATATTGCTTTTGGTGACTGCCCTTTCACGGAAAGACACTTGAGGTTAGATATTCTTCTCAAGTCACCATATGTGGAGGGTTAGACCTACTCTCTTCTATCATTTTCTACTATTTTCTCATTTCCCTAATATTTAAACATCCTCTGTTCCAAAGATTCTTGGAAAGTGCTTGCTTTTTCTAGAACATGTTTTTTCTATCTCATCTCTTTTTTGTTCATATAGTAAACATCACTTGACCTGTCTTTGCCTGTCTTCCCACAAGTCCTTCTCAAGAGAACGCTTGACTTCTGGAACTAACAGTCCTACTTGTCAAGAAGCCCTGCTGCATCCTTCGTGCAGCTGACAGGATCAAGCTGAGAAACTAATTCACCTGTGGTTAGTCACATCCTCTTCCCTGGGAATTTTCATGTGGGAGACTGGGGAGCTTCAAGATGCAAAACAATAGACACCAAGAGAGACAAGCTGGTGGAACACAAAGATCACAAAAAAATGGGTGATACTAGAGCCAGCAAGTCAAGCCACACGAAAGCTGAAGTAACAGAAAAGCAGAACTGAAGAGTTTTAAAGAGACTAGAAAGAAGCAGAGTTGAGAGAACACATTGTCTAGAAAGTCGGAAAAAGACAAAATGGGTGAATGTGTCACCTTTGAGAGCCTGAGCCTTTGTTCCCCATTGCAGAATGATTTCCTGCCATTTTTTAAAACTGAATGCCTTTACACTTTAAGCTAATTAGAGTAGGTTTCCGTACTTCTTATCAAATTTTTTTGTTAGAACACCCCATTTTGGGGTCTTAACCTCCTCACACTCCTTCGGGGACAAAAATGTTCTTTTCCTATCCACATTCCAAGACAAACATCAACATCTTCCTACCCTGGTAACAGCTCCAAGGGACCTACTTAGCCTTGCCTAATCCTAGCCACCCTGCCAAAACATAAAAGCTGAAAAAATTCTACCAGCCCAACCCAAGCAGCTGTGGCCCTACAAAACTGAAGGGTCTTGGATATCTTACCTGCCAAGAAAAGAAGCATCTTCTTATTCTTACAGAAAGAGTGCTGTGTTTTTTGTTGTTGTTTTTATTTTTTCCCAAATGAAAAAATTGTTTTGTCCTTGAGAAGTTGAGAACATGAAGAGAGAATACAGCAACCCCCTTCTGGCACAGACAGGCCACATCACTTCGGAGAGATAAAGACCTAACTTGGGAAAGTAGAATTCAAGTCTTGACCTCAGTCTTGAGCAGGTAACACCATTTCAGATAAATAACCTAAGAAAAACAGAATTTAGCTCAACCCATCAGGCAACCTTCCTTTGTCCCTATCTACCCAATTGCTCTTACCCTCTTTGTCCATTTCTGTCTAATCACCTGGACCCATGTCTCCTAAACCCAGAAACCTCGTATATGACCCCAAACCCCCGGCTGAGGCCCAACTCCTGGAGTCAAGACTCAAGTGTGAGGGCACAGAAGCAATAAACCTTACTTTCAATTTTCTTGCACTGGTTGTCTTGTTGATTTATGCTGTAGGTCTTTGTCCTAACACATTATTACATTTACCTCACTTCTACTTTTCTAGGCCTTATGCTTATCTCTCCCAGGAGAAAGGCCCCTCTATGTTTAGATGCCTCATTGTTATTACTTCTATTATTATGGCTACTTTTTAATTTAGTCTTGAGCTCTGTGTCCAGAGTGGCCATAAACCAAGACAGCCACTTCCTAAGAGAAACCTGACTGGGCAAAGTCAGGTTCAGGAGTGTGTCAGGTAGAACACAACAAAGAAGTAAAATTAAAATACATCAAGTGGGAGAAATATATTGTTCACAGATTCCAGAGAAATCAGGAGTGATAATAGGAAGCTGCCAGGAAACTTAGAGGTGGCAGGAGTTCTGCTAACAGGTGGGAAGTGAGAAAATGACAATACAGGGTTGGCACTATGCCTTTGTTGAGATGCACTGCACGAGTCCCTGGTGTTTCCTGGTGTGCATTGGCTAGTTCAAGGAAAACCTGTGCAAATGAGAATGAGAATCTTAGTCACATGACTCTGGTGTTCGTCATCAGGGTTTATTGCCATCAGCAGCTGTGTATGTGTTAGGTGTTGAGTTAGATGAAAAACAAGTTACAGGGGAAAGTGCCAAAGAGTTACAGGATGAGGTAAAGTTTTAACTAGATCAAAAGTAACAGGGTAGGCCAGGGATATAGCTCAGTGGCATAAGTGCCTGCCTGGTGAGCACAAGGTCCTTGGTTTGATTACTGATACAAAATAAATAAATAAATAAAGTAACCAGGTAGGCCTAGGTTTCAAAGAACAATGTAATTCAGACCTAAATATGATACTGAGGCAGCCACTACTAACTAAATTTATGATACTCATATATCTTATCTGTTCATGTTGCATCCCCCATTAGTCTTTTATGATGCACTTTTACTTGTCTGTACCAACCATGATGTGTACTTAGTGAATGGTTATGAATAAATGAGTGAAAAAACACATGGCTGAGCAATAAGAAGGAAAAACTGCACTGACCCTGAGACCAAACACCTGACATCATTTGGCTCACAGTTTCCATTGGTTTCATCCACAGCCACCTGGTCCCAAGGCAGTGACAGCATGGTGGAAGGGGCTGGCAGAGGACAGCTGCTCATCCCATGGCAGCCAGGAAGCAGCGGGGAAAGGAGTAGCCTAGGCAAGAATACACCCTTCCAGGTCATGCCTCCATTGGCTCAACTCCAGCTGGGCCCAATGCCTAACAGCACATTTAGCTGCTGAACTTACTGGCTGTAGTGGCTGATTGTGTCAAGTTGAGATATTTAAAAGCTTAATTAAATCAGGTTAGTAATTGTACACCCTAGGATGTAGAAGATCTACCCTAGGGTGGCTCATCTCCTGGATTCTATAAAAGGGAAGGAAGAAGGACGGGGGAGGTTCTGTTCTTCAGCGGAGCTCCAGTCTTTGCCTTCGGCTTGGACATCATCTCCTGGCTTCCAGCACAGACTGTGGCTTCTGCCTTGGATCCTTCAGACTTCCAGCTCAGACTCTTCAGCCTTCTGTCACAGACCCATAGGCCCACTGGTGCAGACTTGCATGGGACCCTGCAGTGAACCCCAGACCTTGGATTGATTGAATCCTTTGGCCTACGGCGTGCAGATACCCTCTGCACGTATCCTTATCTGACTCTGTGGCTGACCATCGTAAGCCAGTGTTGTAATTTCTTATACATTTGTAATTTGTATCTCATGTTACATCTGTTTCTCTAGTAAAACACTGGCTGAATCCACTAATGAGTGGAGTGACCCAATTATCTTCCAAACATACAAGCATTCGGGGACTCATTTTAGATCTAAACATGTAACATATGTATTCCCTCAAGACTATCTCCTTACCATACTTTTTCTTCTTAAAGTTCTAGACCATAACAATATTTTTCAGGTTCTAGTCCACAAAGAGGTATCGGGGACCTGGCTAAGATCCCCAATCTGCCCAACAAGTGTATAGCAAAGGCTTAAATAAATGAGACAAATGGTATGATTTTAGCACTCCAGGAGGGTCAAAGCCCTCTAACAGAGTTTGAGGCTCTGGGGGCTGAGACAAGGAATGTCTGTGGGTGGCCCATATTTATTTAGTTTTCAAACAATGAAGGGATTATAGTGGAAAATGCAGGAAACTGAGCAGGATCTTAGGTTCAAGGTTCAAGGACTTTTCCAAGTAACAGATTATATTATTCAGGAGAAGTATTTTAGGAGAAAATCTCCAGGTTGACTTTCACTACAGGAGTGAAATGCCTGCGTCTACAATCTCTACCTTGTTAATTGGGGTTGGAGCCAGGTGTCCTTAGCTGTGGCCTTATCTTGCCCTTTGAGGTGTCTCTTTGTTCTCGGGGTGGCCATGCCCCAACCATGCCACAGCCCTGCATGTGTGTTCAATTTCCAGCTTCAATGGCTCTCAACAAAGAGGTACTTACCTGCTTGGTTGCCCAATTGTAAAGTTTTGTTTTTTAATTCAAATTTCATGTGATTGAGGTATGGGCTATACATTTATGGTTTTAAAGTTTGAAAATTCATGGTTTCACTTAGTATGACTTGAGACAGCTTCTAGAGTAGGAAAACTATTCTTTCTAAGATTCTTGACCAAACCCTAAGAATTCTTGTTAGTCCTTACTTTGACCAGTGCTGCTCTTAGCAGCCATCACTGTTACCTTATCCATTTAAGAGTCTCTGCTGTACTGGATTTGAAGGCACCCTTACTTTAATTCTCATCCTGGCTTTCTAAGTATTCCTTGATCTTCAGTTCTGACTTTTCTCCTTGGATTTCAAATGAATGTGCTTCAAAATCTCTATACTGGTCTTGCAAAGTATATGAAACTGGGGATGTGAGTGCAGGATGATGCTACAAAGAAAAACCCATGATAAGGAAGTTTTAATCTCAGGCCATGGAAAGGGAGACTACATGGTGGCATGGAAGGAGGTAGCTGGACTGCTATTAACCTTCTTATAGAACCTTCTGTTCCACTCTTTCTCATAGACTCAGAGTTTGGATGGATCTCATGTGATCATCCACTTCAATCTTCTAATTTAAAAATAAGGAAATTCAGTCAAGAGATTAATTAGTAGATGGCACAAACACGACTAAAAGGTAAGCACCAGTGATAGAATATAGAGCTCTTTCCAGCAAGCTAATGGAATTTCCTATTTTATACTTTTACTTATTTCCTCCTCTATGCAAGTATGTGAATTTGATGATGTTAAAAAGTTATTTGACAGTATCCACTAACGCTGAGCATCAACAACTCTACGACTTCAAAATTTGTCTCCTTGTTATATGTCCAACAGAAGTACACGTGTGTTCAATAAGAATGCTCATGGTAGTGCTAATATTAATGGTTCCCAAATGGATACAACTCAGACATCTGTCAGCACTAGAACAAACTGTGGTGCATTCACAAAATGAACACTATACAACACAATGAAAAGAAAATGTCTACAATTACATGCAACAAGATAGATGGGCATTACACAAAAGAATATTAAGGAAAGTAAGCCAGAGACAAAAGAAAATATAATTTATGTTTCCATTTTTTAAAAACTCAAAAATAGGCAAAATGTATCTGTTGCTCTGAGGGATGAGCATTTGGATTTTGAGGTACATTCACTTGAAATTTAAGAAAGGAAGGAAGATTTAGACTAAGGTAGTCCGATAACTGGAGTGGATGTTAATATTTTTGCATATTTTATACATACACATAATACTTGCTCTTTTGCAGTGTCCAAAGTTCAAGACCCAAGGTTTTTAAATAGCTCATTTTGCAAAAAATATTTTTAACCTGAATTGAACTCAACAGAGACCAAACCTGGCCTTAACTGACATGAAGTTATTAATAGTCTTTGTTTATTCCATTTGGAGTGAATATTCAAACATTTCCTGTGGAAAAATTAATGTCATGAATATAAGATGCACTTAGAGGAGTCACTGGGAGCATTACCTTTAAATCCTAAAAATTCTGAATTTCAAATTACAACTGGTCCTTAGGATTTATTATATAGTTTATGCATTGTGGTAGGTAAAATGAAGTCTCCCCAAAGATGTCTACACCCTGTAACCTGGAACCTGAGCATATGTCCAGTCACATGGCAAAGGTGAATTACGGTTACAGAGAAAAAAAGGTTGCTATCAACTGACCTTGAGATGGAATGAAGATCTGTAGTTAACCAGCTGGTCCCAATGCAATCGCAAGGGAGGCTGAAGACAGAGAACTAGAAAGGTGGCAGGGTAAGAAAGAATCAGTTTTGCATCACTGACTTTGAACATAAGGGAAGAGGATCAGGGACCAACAAGTGTGAGCAGCCCTTGAAAGTTAAAAAACGGCAACAAACGAGCCCTCTCCAACGGCAGAAAGTAACACAGCTTTCTCCATACTTTGATTTTAGCCAGGTGAGATTCACTGGGGACTCCACAACTATAAGGTCACACACTGGTGTTGCTTTAAATCCTTAAGGTTGTGCTTATTTGTTATAGAGGTAATAAGAAACTAATATGTGCCTGCCATTCAATTTATACACACATGTGTATGTACTATATGTATGTATGAATCCATATATACAATATAGAAATGCTTATGGGAATTTTTGTTTACTATCTGCATCATATACATGTATAGCTTGGAGTAGAAACTCCAGAAATATTTTAAATATATTAATAAGTAAATTGAGTGACTTGAGCATGGAGACGAGTCAACTCTTGGAGTCTACCTAACAAACTTAAAACCTCAGAGGCAAAGGACACAAGCATGCTTGGTAGCTCATGAATTTGCAGGCCAGCTGGGGTGGCTTACCTTCACACACCACAGCTGAGTGCCTCTGCTCCACGCATCTTTTGGTACCCTTGAGTGGTGGAGAAAGTGTACTTCGCGGATGCCCACTCCCAGGCACGTGACCTGCACCACATTATCTAAAGAGAGACTACATGACTAAACGCAGGTTCAAGCTGTCCTTTATAAGTAAACCATAAAAATGGGTCACAGGAAAAGTTACGTAAAGAAGTAAGGCGCCAGAACCAAAAATCAATTGACCCTAACATATCCTGCCTTCTATCAAAGCACACTTCTGAAAGCAAATATGAGCATTGGCCTATTCCAAACTGAGTAACACCTTAAAGGACCCAACAAGGAAAATAGGCTTTATGTAGGAAATAATATATGAGTGAGATGAATTTATTAAGGAAATATGGTTTCATATGATCAGTAAAGAATTAACCAGGAGTTTAGAACATCAATTTATAAATATGGAAAATATTCTTTTTTTTTTTTTTGAGACAGGGTCTCATGATGCAGTTTGAGCTGGCCTTGAACTCACATTGTCACCCAGGCTGGTTTGAATTCACAATGATCCTTCTGCCTCAGCCTCCCAAGTGCTGGAATTACAGGCATGCACCACCATGCCCAGTTTGGAAAATATTCCTAATGTAAAGCCATCTATTACAGTAAAAGTAGTATAAAAAGCAAACTACCTACTCAAAGTATTAGAAAGATGATCTGGATTTATGAGGGTCTACCTGTGCAGTTCAGGCTGCCCTGGATACTAAATTCCCCAAGTAGTGGCTATATAGTTTGCTTATAAGAAACTGTGAATCTCCTGCCTCGGCCCCTCAAATGCTGAAATTACAGGTATGTATCATTGCACCTGGTTTATGATTCAGTAATACAAGCAAATTTGGTGGATACTAGCGACAAAGTTCTACAGCTAAAGCAACTGCATCTTTAGGAGGCCACTTTAGTGCCTCTAACTGTCCCCTTGTTACTCACGGCCAATGTGGCAGCACCCCATAAAAGAGAACTGAAGATTCATGGACCCATGAATACCTCCGGCATCTCTCTAAATGCTCTTGCTTGAATATTCATCTCTTATCATTGTCCTTGTCGACAAGAATTCACTGGGAAAAAGAATTTAAGACAAAAAGAGAGGCTTTATTTCCATAAGCAGTTTGCAAACCAAAGAAACATAAATTTCCATACAAAACTCAAGTATGCTCAGACACAACAGAGAAAGGGGATATATAAAAGTTTATGTAAAGTGTTGGCCCAGGTTCCCTCTACAGTCCACTATGCAAATACAGAGCACAAGCAAGCTCAGTTTGACTGATTGAGACTTACGTTTGACTGCAGGTCATAGTTCATTCATTAGGTCCTGGGAGTGAAGTGCGACTTTTCTGAGGCTGTTTACTATGGTAGTTGAAACAGAGCATTTCTTAGCAAGGGCTACAAGATCAGACTGTGATTGTTCCAGGAAGAAAGACTGTGTGGGATCCACCACTGCCACACTGTAAATCAGCGAATGGCTACCACATTCCAGGTTGAATTTAGGCCCAGTGAGCCACTTGGGATGCTTCCCAGAGAGCCAGATGTTTTTAAAGTTCACACTGTACTCTCCACAGAGACACTTCAGATTCGGGTCAAGTGTGCAATTTTATTTTCCCCTCTGGAAAACCTTTCCTCAGAACATCCTCAGGACCACCCACTGCCGTCCATATGGCCATGCTCAGGCATGCTATTCCCACCTCTCTTCCCAGAATTCCAGGGACGGTCTCGTATTTCAGATGTCAACAATAAGAACACCAAGAATAGTTTCATGACTTTGTCCCCCCAAAGCCTCATGCAGTCATAGATGGGGCTTTTTCAGAGGTGGCTGAATCTACAGTATGTGATTGATTCATGGTGCAGTGCTAGGATTAAGGGTGCTAGGATTAAGGGTGTGTGATTACTAAATCAGTCCATTGATTGGTTTGCCACTGCCCGAATCTTGGTATCCTAGATACAGTATAAGGGAGAGAAAGAGGCTTGTCTTACCCTTGCTTGCTTTGCTACTTTCTGCCTGCCATGAACTGATTCTCCACTGTGATGCTTGTCTGTCATGCTGTGCCGCTTTGAAGTCAGCTGATTATAGACTGAAATCTTTACAACCATGAGCTAAATAAACCTTTCTTCCTTTTACTTCGGCTGTTGGATATTTCATCTCAGCAATTAGAAAAGTAACTAATATAGATAGAGATGGGATAGACTGTTAGAAACAAATAAATATCTTAGTTATGTATTTGTATTTTCTTAGAATTCAGTGGCATCTCCTAGGAGTGGAAGTATGACACATGTATGAGAGGTAGTGCTGTAATTATTTACGCAAGTCTTTTCAGATGGCCTTCATGACCTTCATGACACATTCTAAAAATACAGAAATGGAACAAGAAATGATCAACTCTGGATGGACTTTCATTAACTGAATTTTATAAGATTAGCAGTGCTACTGATGCAACTGTGAAACCAGAAACAACTGTCATGTATCCTTCCCTATAAACTTACTGCTTGTATCACTTAGCGTATGTTACATCTGGTCCTCCTTTTGCAGACACTCTGAAGTCCTTCTGTTGCCAGCTCTGCCCTTTGAGTATGTAAGTGTTGCTACACACACTTTGTACACACTTCTTCACTGGGATTTGGGTGTTTAGCAAACTTCTTTGTTATCCTTTTTCCTGAGTTCTCATGGGTAGGTGGTTTGGGATGGTCCCTTTTATTTGTATGTGCTAATATTATTGTATTAGAGGTCTGGCTTTTCGGGAAATCACTGATTCCTTCAATAGATATTTATAGTGCCCACTGTGTGGGAGGCACTGTTTTGAGTGTTTGAGATACAGCATTAAATCTTTTTTTTTTTTAAATCTGTGCCCTCGAGGAGCTTACTTATGTTGGGGGAAACTGCCTTTATCTAAGCAAATTATTATAATATAATATTAGGCTGTTCTGTGAGCAATAAAAGTAAAGCAGGACAAGGGGAGGGACAGAAGGCTATTTTAGATTGGGATTTTAAGGAAGCCTCTTTTAGAAAGTGATCATTGAATCTAGACATGAAAAAATGAGGAATTATGTCCCAGAACTATTGGGCATAGCTATTCCAGACAATAAAAACTTGAATTGAAAGACAGTTTGGAATATGACTGATGTTTTCCTGACTGTCTAAGGTGGCTAGAGAAAAATGGTCAGAAATGAGGTGGGAGAGAAATGAGCCAGGGTTAGGTCATACAAGGCTTGAAGACAATGGGAAAAACAGTAGATTCTGTTTTTGTTTGATTCTGGTTCCCCCTTTCCCCCGAAAGGAGCATTGAGAGATGGAGACATATAGGATAGGTTTTAAATTTTTAAATGACTGCCAGTTATCCTTCTAGTGTTGATAGTAGTAGGACCACAAAAGACAAAGTAGGGAGAGAGATAACTTGGAGATTGTAGTAGTTCAGGCAAAAGATGATGTTGGTATGACATAGCCAAGATAGGACAGAGCAGGCACAGTGACAGCACTAAAGTTTGGGTCCTGAACAACTGAATGGATCCAGTTTCCGAAATGGAAACAGTGGGGGAGAGAGTTTGGGTGATGAGTGGCATATACTAACTAGGGAATCTGGTGAACAACCAGATAGAGACACCAGAAAAGGTGGAGGATCTAAGCCCAAGTTCAAGGAATGGTTTGTTCTAGAAATTCATTAGAGTCTTTCATGAATGACAGGTAATCAAGGAATCATTGCTGTGGAAGAGATTGCCTACGGATTTAGTCTGTTTAGAGCAAGGTGCTGAGGTTGGATTCCCAGGCTTTCCAACAAGTAGAGAAAGAGGCCCCAGAGTGGGAGGAGAAAACCGAGTACCCACTAGGGGTCTTCAATGATGATAACCCTGGGTATCCACCAAAGGTCTGCAATGATAGTAACCCTGGTCTCCACTAAGGGTCTTCAATGGATGTCTCCACAGATCTACTCACCAGATGCTACTTCTCACTATTTCTCTAAAGATCACATTTGTATCCAAGTTTTATTCTAACAATTATTAATACAATATTGATAATGAAAGGTACTTTGAGGGGTTAATTTACTACTCTCCTTCTTCCCAAGAATAACCAAAGAATACATAGTAATCTGATTTTTCATTACAGACTCCACTCTGCCTCCCAAACTCAAACCTCTGGAATTTTCAACAGACTGATTAGAATTGTTTTAAAGAAATGTCATTAGAAACAAGCATTGAAAATATAGCAAAAGCTCATATGATATTTTAAAAGATTAAACATAAATACCAAGACTAATTATTTTTTAAATGTATAATTTTTGTCAAACTCACCCTGAAGATATTAAAAAATGACTGCACTTCAGCCCATCAGAAGAAAAGAATTTTTCGGTTTTTGAGGGAGTTTTTGAGAAAATAATTAATTAGTCATAGGGGACATTAAATCTGAAATGAACAGAGAATCCTATTGGAAATTATAAAAATGTTCATAAAGATATTACTTTTACTGATAAGATGTCATTTGCTTTATTAAAATAATCTAATTTGAAATGAGCATTCCCAGAGAAATCCAAGAACATAGGGCAGTAGCAATATTAAATATGATAAAAATTTTAAAACCTCAATCTTTCTCTTTAATTCTCCATTTTTTTGTAGAAAGTGAATTTAATAAGTTGCTCTAAAATTCAGAAATAATAATGTATCTTACCCCCTCCATAGTTTACTAAGATATAATTGCCAAATAAAAATTATATATCTTTGGTATATAATGTGATATTTTGATATATGAATATATTATGAAATGATTAAATCCAGCTAATTAGCACATCCATCACTTCACATACTTATCTTTTTGGTGATGAGAAGCTTTTTAGATTTATTGTCTTAGCAATTTTTAAGTATGCAATATATTATTATTAACTATTGGCAGCATACCACACTATAGATCTCCAGAACATATTGATACTGTCCAGCTGAAACTTTATGCTGTCCCTTTTGGCCAACTTCTCTACATCTCCCTCCCCTCTAACACCTGACATGTGTGAGATCATCTAGTATTTGTCTTTCTGTGGGTGGCTTATTTCACATAGCCTAATTTTCTCTAGGTTTATTCTCATTGTCACAAGTGACAGGATTTTCTTCTTCTTTTTTATAAAGGTTAAATAAAATTCTGATATATATATAATTATCTATTATTTTATCCATTAATTATCCATATAATAATCTTTATCCATTTATCTCTTGGTAGACATTCAGGTTATTTCTATTTGTTGTTTGTTATGAATATGGAAGAACAAATATCTCTTTGAGATCGTGACTTCGATTTTGAATATATACACAGAAATGGGATTGCTGGATCAATTGGTAGTTCTCTTTTTAATATTTTGAGGAATCACTATATTCCATCTTCATCCTTTTGATTGTTTCCTTTATTGTGTAGAAGAGTTTTAGTTTGATGCAGTCTTATTTGTCAAGTTTTTGCTTTTGTTCCCTACAATTTTGGAATCATATCCAAAAATATCATTGGCCAAATATCAGATGTGAGAAGCTTTTCCCTGAGCTTATTCCAGTCATTCTATACATACAGATCTAATGTCTAACTACAAGATATCTTATTGTAGCCTTTGATGTCAGTTTATTGTTAATGACTACTATTTGGCACTCATGGAAAAGGCTATACTGTCTAGAAAATAGATTGTAGAGCATAGGATGTCAAATTAGAGCTTCTGATTTCTAAAACAACACTGAGATTCCATCTCACCCCAGTAAGAATGGCTATCATCAAAAAGTCAACCAACAACAAATGCTGGAGTGGTTGCGGGAAAAAGGAACCCTCCTCCACTGTTGGTGGGAGTGTAGCCTGGTACAACCACTGTGGAAATCAGTGTGGAGATTTCTCAAAAAACCGGGATTAGATGTCCCATTTGACCTAGTTATTCCCCTTCTGGGTATTTTTCCCAGAAAAATTAAAAACATCACACCACAGTGTTTGTGGTGTGATATGCACATCCATGTGTATAGCAGCACGATTTGTAATAGCTAAATCTTGGAAACAACCCAAATGCCAATCAACCAAGGAATGGATAAAAAAGATGTGGCATTTTTATGCAATGGAGTACTACTCAGTTATAAAGGATAAATGAGACATTTTTATAGGGAAATCAGTGCAACTTGAGACTATACTCATAAGTGAAATAAATCATACTCACAGATGTAAACATCATATTTTCTCCCTGGAGTAAGAAGCTGAAAGAGTAAATAATATCCAAAATATATAATAGATATTGTGAAACAAGAAGAAAGTGTCCAAAAGGAAAGGGGAAATGGGATGGGGGAAAGGAGAAAAGAAGGAAGGGAAAAGGAATACAAAATAGTTAAGATACTTATACTGTTAATTGCTATTAGTTTATTGAAAAGAAAGGTTTGTGCCTATATTGTTTGGCCAATTTGTCATGCCTATATCTTGTAATATGAACAACTACTTTGAAGATAACACTATGGGGCCGGGAATTTAGCTCAGCAGTGCAAGCACCTGCCTGGCAAGCACAAGGTGATGAGTTCAATCCCTGATACCACCAAAAAAACAAACAAAAAAAAGACATTGTATGTCTATGAGCCAGGAATGGTGATGCATGCCTGTAATCCCAGCACTCGGGAGGCTGAGGCAGGAGAACCCTTGTGAGTTTGCAATTAGGCTGGGCTACAAAGTGGGCTCAAGGCCAGCCTGAATTTCATAGTGAGACCCTGTCTTAAAAAAAAGATACTGTGCAATGTACTAACCATGGTTATTCTCCAATAATCTTGTTTTGAAATTTTGTACCATGGTTTTTATCATTTTTTCCTTTGCAATAAAAAGTTTAAAAAAAGAACTTGTGATTTATACTACCAAGTTATTCAAAGAGTTGTAAAACAAATTAAAATGAAAGATGATAAAATCCAGTTTGGTCCATTTACTCTGGATGATGTTCGATGCACAATTTTATTTTTTATCACATATTATTAAAGTATTTATAGTACAACTAGACAGGTAATACATCTTTTTCCTAGTTAAAAATAGCTAAAATAATCTTAGCTATATGAATATATATTTATCTATTTTGCATCTTGTTTCTCTAGAAAATTTGTTGGGATCCATATATTCTGAAAGTCAGCATTAAGAATATGTTGAAAATTTTTCAAATCAAATAAAGCATGAAAAACATTCTTCTGAAAGTTGTCTCATTTTAATTTTTTTATCCTAGATTAAATTCCGCATATGTATATATATATATATATATTTCATTCTGCAACTATATTATCTGTACCTTTGGAAAGGAAATGTCTGACATAATAACATCATGAAAATTATTCTTCTTTGTTAAAAAATACATTACTTGCTGTAGAGGTAAATGCGGCTTTCACATATGTCTCCAAGGTAGAAATCACTATATTTAAGATATTGACAATTTTTATCAGACTCAAACTGTGCTAACAATTTAAGTTACATACAATTAATATTTTACCTTATGTTATAATTTAATATTTTGTTCCAATTTTCAATGACTTTTCCAGGCATTTAAAGTAATAATAATAATAATAATAATAATAATAATTATTATTATTATTATAACTTCATTTGTTGAGAACTTAACTGTATGCTGAACTATATTCTGAGCATATTAGCTCATCTAGTCTTCATAACAACTTTATGACACAGAATACTATTGTCATGCCCTTTTTACAGATGAGAAACAGGAAAAATGATATTTGGTAACTTGCTTAATGTCAATCAACTGGAAAGTGGTAAAGTAAGGATTCAAATTCAATGTGATTTCAGCAAGTATCCTTTTACCCAGTGTGTGACACAGCTCATTTCTTTACATCTTCATATTTCCTTAGCTTACTGATAAATTTTTAGAAGACAGAATAGTGCATAAAACTAACAAAAGCAATTTCTATTTCTTGCTTAGCTGCTGATCATTCATTAGTGATTCTTAAATATGTGATTGTCTCTAATCAGACTCTACTGTGGAGACCAGTGAATGTATTTCAGGGCCCTCCATAGCCAGGGATTTAGTTGACCACTGCTGAGTTGGTGAATATACTTGGCTGTAAACAGTACCCCAGCCCATGCATATAGGAAACATGATATATACTGAAGATGGGAGAAATCAAAGGAAACCTTGATTAGGCCATGTTTTTCTAAATTTGAGGGATATTTGTTATTATTATTCTTAATATCTGACTTAATTCAAAGAAATTTTTAACTTTGTGATTCAATTAAGGAGTGTCTCTTATGAATTAGATATAGCTTTATGTATTTATGGATTTTTCTGCACTGCCCAAGAGCATGCTAGTAGCCACAATTTCAATAAAAATGCTCATGTTAAGCAACAATACATTGTTTCCTGTTTGCTTTATGTCCCCTTTGTATTTCAAAATGATTTTTGTTATCCAGCTATGGATATTTTAGAGAAATTCGTGACAAGAGGTTTTATACTATTAATATTTAGCTGCCCATAATAGTTGTTTTGCTGGTCTTTGAAAGCTTTTAATTAAGTGTTATTATATGAAAGAAAAGTGGAAAGTATTGCAAGCTACATCATACAGGCAATTGCTCCTGAAATGTAGACATACAATGTTTCTCATTTGTTATTACACAGCAAAACAGTTTCAGGGTTGGATGGCTGGTCCAATGTTATCCATGACATAGTCTGATAAAAAGTCAAGCCTCTTGTAGAATAAAATAATAATATTTTGAAAATGTGTGTGATAGGACATGGAATTTGAGTGCATATGCACTTGTGTTTATAGAGTTCTTGGGCTGAAAGGGAACATAATGAACAATCTCGTCAAGTTTCATGGTAATTTGCAGGTTAGGATAGATCTAAAATCATAGTTTGTGACTCCATCAGCCATTGTGGAAACTTGCAGCTGCTAACCAACTCAGGTCAGAGAGCCAGTGGCAAACCCTGCCTCTGTGTTTACTCCAATGGCCATTGTGGAGGCTGCTTGCTGGTAACCAACTAAGGTCAGAGAGGCAGTGGCCAGCCCTGCCACCACACATACTCCACTAACCACTGGGGAGCCAGCGCAGGCTGGGAAAAGCAGCAGCCAGCCCTGAACCAGTGCACCCAGTGGCCACCATCAGACATCTGTAGCCAGCACTGGTCAGAACTGAACAGTCTTGCTTCAGAGAAATTATAGCCAATGTGGGAAGTGCCTGGGACTCCACTACCCACTTGTCTGGAAGAACCCAGGAATATGTCAAGATGAAGAAGCAAAAGGCAGTCCCTGGACTCCAACCCAAGCAGAGCAAGTCCAGGAGATGAAAACATGGAAGACACTGGGAGTCGCACACCTGAAGTTTCTGCAGTGATGGCAACTGGAGTAAAGAGACAATTTCATGAGGTTATAAAAGAAATTAGAGCATAAATACTACCTCAGTTAAAAGAAGAAATGAAAAATATAATAAACTATGCTAAACTTCTCTAAAGAAGACATAGATTAAAAAATAAAGGAGCAAAGGAAAATGAGGGAAACCATGAATGAACAATATAAGAGAGATTTTGAATGCATGAAACAGATTCAGAGATATCCAAGAAATTAAAAACTCCATTGAAAGCTGGCAAAACTGATTGAAAGAAACTGAAGATACTTTCAGACCTTGAAGACAGGTTTGCAGCTTATGATCATGAAGGGAAAGATCTCTTAAAAATAACAAGGAACCAGGAAGCAACAATTTAACAGCTGCAAGACAATGTGAAGAAACATAACTTGAGAATAATAGGTGTCAGTGAAAAAGTAGGGGTCAATACAAATGACATTAAAAGTCTATTTACAGAAATAATAGCAAGAAAACTTCTCAAGCTTGGGAAAATGACATGACATTCAGGTAAGTGAGGCATATCAAACTCCAGCTAGCTATAACCAAGATAAATCTATACCCAGACATATAATAATCAAGATCACAGAAATTCAACACAAAAACAATATTAAAAGCTGTTAGAGAAAAGAAACTGATCATCTCTAAAGGAAAACTCATCAGAATGATGGCAGACTTCTCAACACAAACCAAGCCAAGAAGTGTTTGGAGTGAAGTATTTCAAGTCCTGAAAGAAAACAACCTCTAACCCAGATTGATGTACCCTGCAAAACTTTCTTTTAAACTTAATGGAGAAATAAGATGCTTCTACAACAAAGAACAACTGAAGAAATTCATGACCACCAAACCAACACTACAAAGAGTACTGAAGGATATTCTAGAAATAGATTAAAAATGACCATGGTTCCAGGAACAGCGGCAGAGGGGGATCACTGAGCAGGGCAGACAATTAAATGGAGGGGAAAAGTAAGGAGCCAATGGCAGGAAAATAGCATGGCAGAGACAAGGCAGTGCATATTGGTCATAACCATTAATGTAGATGGCTTCAATTCACCAATAGAAAGAAACACAGGCAGAGTGGATCAGGAGACAGGATCCATCAATACACTCTGTTATGGATTAAAAACTGGTAGTCAACTTGGCACTAATTGAATTAAATCTGCATAGTGCTGCATTTAGACAAACCACCTGAGGAAGGTTGCCAGCATAAAAGAGAGATGTGGAGAGGAAGAGTGGTGGTGTTGTGGGTTCTCCTAAGTGCTGTTGTTTGGAGCCATTGGTTCTCCTGGAGGAGCTTGTCAGACTGGCTCCCCAATATGACTTTGGCCATTATCATCAGAGGAGCTTGGGACCTCATCACTAAGAGTGACTGTGGTTCACTTTGGGGAGCTCTGGTCCTTAAGTTAAGCATTGCTTCCTGGCTCTGGCAGGGAAGATGGTTGCTGTTTAAACTCCAGGAGAAGTTGTCACACTGGCTTCCTGGCATGTACTTGACTGCTCTCATCATCAGAGGAGCACAGGACCTCACTGTTGCTGAGGATGGCTGTGGTACCTTTCTGGGAGCCCTGATTCTTATTTGAGCATTGCTTTTTGGCTCCACTGTAGAAACCTCAACCTACTAGCACAGATCCTTCATCCTGCTGGCATAGACTTTCTAGCTTCCACTGCTGGCCATTGGGCCTTCCTAGAACAGACTTCGGTGTTGTGGACAGATTTCCTACACTTTCTTGTGTCTAACAACTGCGTAACCATCATAAATAATATTATAAATTTTGTGTCCTGATTGTAAGCTTTCTCCTTGCGACCCCTGACTATAACATGCTCTATTCAAGAAACACATCAAACTCAAAACAAAATTTGTAGACTGAAAGTCAAGGAAGTGAGAACAATGCTCTACATGACAGGGAACCAGAAAAAAGTAGCAGTAGCTTGCCCATCAACTGTAGAATGAATAAGAAAGACAGAGCATTTTTATACAATGGAAAGCTACTCAGTTATAGAGAATCTCAAGACTCTTGTAGTTAAATGGCTACAACTTGAGAACATGCTCATGGATGAAATGGTTCAGTCACATGGGTGAACATCGTGTTGTCTCCCTAATATAAAAAAATAAAGGAATTAGTGAATCCAAAATGCACAATAGATATTGTGAAAGTGAAAGGAGAGGAAATGTCTAAAAGGGGAAGGCAGTGACCACTGTTAATTATTATACTGTTTTGAAACCTTGTATTGTTTTCATTGTTCTGTTTAGTTTGGTTTTATTCTGTTTTGCTTGATTTTATTATATTTGATGGCATGAACAGCTATTACAAAAATAACAAAATATATTATGGCAGCCATTATTGATTTCTTATTATCTTGTTTTGAAGCCCTCTATTGCTTTCATTGTTTTGTTTTGATTGATTTTATTCTATTTTGTTTTGTTTGATTGTGTTATGTCTGATGGTTTAGACAGCTACTTTGAAGATAACAAGAGGCATTATGATAGCCACTGTGGTTCTACTATTATCTTGTTTTGAAGTCCTTTATTGCTTTCATTGTTTTGTTTTGATTGGTTTTATTCTGTCTTATTTTGTTTGATTTCATTATGCCTGATTTTATGGGCAGTTATTTTAAAGATAACAAGAGGCATTATGGTAGCCATTATTGATTTTCTTTCATCTTGTCTTGAAGTCCTGTACCACATTCATTGTTTTGTTTTGATTAACTCTATTCTGTTTTATTTTGTTTGGTTTTATTATCTTCAAAATAAATAAATAAATAAATAAATAATACATAAAATCATAGTTTGCTCATGATAAAGTACTAGAATTAATTTTATTTTCATTATATACTTAAAGGCTTCTATTTGACTGGAATTCAAAGATGAAGAATGCTCTAGGGTTGACAGGAGAAGTAAGTGAGATAAAAGAATAATACTGTATGGAGTAATTATTTTTATAAGAATAGAAGTCAGGCTGAGGATTTGGCTCAGTGGCCTAAGTGCCTGCCTGGCAAGTGTGAGGTCATGAATGCAATCCCTGATACTGCAAAAAAAAAAAAAAAAAGAAGTCAGCCCCCCAGTATTGCCATGTTTCTCCCAACCCCTGGCCTCTCAATTTCAAATCAAGAAAACAAATGCATTGTTGCTGAAATGAACAATTTTTCTTTATTTCATTTTTGGTGCTGGGGATTGAACCTAGGGCCTTGCATATGCTAAGCAAAATGTCTACCACTGGGCTACACTTGCTAGCCCTAAAATGATTAATTTTGACTGGAGAATTAAACTAATAATTATGCTACTAAACCAAAATCTGAAAAGTTGGAGTTATAGTTGGCAAAATTCTGCTAAATAAATTTCTAGAAAGACTAGTCACTGCATATATATATATATATATATATATATATATATATAGAGAGAGAGAGAGAGAGAGAGAGAGAGAGAGAGAGAGGGAGAGAGAAGTAAGACTATAAAATACATTACATTTATGAGTATATGTTATCCATTTATATATAAGTAGATGTTAAAATTAAATTTGGTGATATTTTACTCCTTTAGTTCTTGTTATTGAGCATTTATGTATAATTTTGTGCCCTAAGCCAATATTCATAAGCATAACCTCGTTTCTCCAGAAGCTTACAGTTTATCACTGACATAGATACACACATTAACCAAAAAAGGATAGATGAGGAAAGTACAATAGTTTAAATAATGCATTTATTTTGGGACTTTGAGAATGCCATGAAATTTTTAGTACAGGAAGCTCAGCAGGAAAATGACAAAATGGAAAAATTTTTACTCAAATTCATCTTCAGGATTCCTGGAGACATAGTGGTGGCGGAGAAAATTAGTACAATTAAAACACTCCTTTAACCCACAAAAGGAAGACAAATTTGTTGCTTTATGTAAACTAGCACTTACTGTTGAGTATATTTCCCATAATAGTTTGATTTGGAATATCTGTGTATTCTCTTAGTACACATTACTGTTTTTTAAATTTACAACTGAATTATTGCTTTTAAAGAAAAATAACAGCTTCGAATCTCCTATAATTCCACATTATATTTTACACAATTGTTTCCCTTTGAGTACCTTATTACCATTTCTCAATATCTGCTCATATTTTGGGTGATCCTAAGCATAAAAAGGATAGCATATTGTTTTCCACAGATGTTAAATTCATAAATTAGTTTTGCAGCACTGTCTCCACTATGGAAGGAATACTCCTCACAGAGAGGGCTGCAGCTGATGTTCAGAACAGCCTTAGGGCTGGCTCTGACCCTTGCCATGGTTACCATTTTTTTCTCTTTTTGAACATATTTATTGGGTATGACTTGATATGAAGGCTTCCATAAAATCAATTTTGAGAGAAGATTAGAGTGCTGCGTAGGATTCTCTTAACATTAAGATGAGACTATGGGAAGGTGTGATGGGATATAGGATATGAAGGAAATCAGTGGAGAAAGTGAGACCTTAGTGGTAAAAGTGCACCAGTAGGCAGACCAGGTGGAGCTTTCCGTGGTGTGTTTGTTTTTACCATTCCTCTTTGTCTCAGTCTTAATATTTCTAGGTGGAGGTATATGTGGACACCTCCTTTTTATTCAGCAGATAGCATTACACAAAAATATGTTAAACTCTTAAAAGCCTAGTCTAAAATGAAAGTGTGATTGATAGCATCAATATGGGTTTAAAAAAATATTTAAGTAGAGATTTTGCACATAGAATGCAGTGCTTATGGTTATTGGGATTTAAATCAATATTCAACTTAAGTTATGAATTAACATACTCTAATGTTCTTTATATTTCAAGCTTTATTCACAAATCTTGTGATATTGATAAATCTAGTAAAATGAGAATGTCTCTAATTTTCCTTGGATTAGTATCAGATTAACTTAAATGAAGCAGAATAAAGCTCCTTAAGCAAGTAGTCTCATTTATTAATTTAAGTTTTCTGGAGCATTTTATTTTGCTTTTACCAAATCAACATATCTGACCTGTAAAACATTGCTGAAGGAAATCACAAAATATTTCTTGTAAGAATATCTAAGTAAATAATGAGATAGTTCATATTTAAGGTTAAGACTGGAAATTATGAAGATAGCAATTATTCCCAAATAGATCTGTAAACTCAGTAAAAAAGGCCAACAAAATCTCAACTAAGTTTTTTTTTGTTTTGTAGAAACTGGCAAACTGATTCTAAAACTTATGTGAAATAAAGAAAAATTCCTGAAATAGAACAGATTTAGAGAGCTTGTATTACTGCTTACTTTTAATAACTAACAAAAAAGCAATAGTAATCAAGACAGTGTGTTAAAGACAGATATATAGTTCAAGGAAAGTTGAGTCTAAAAATAAACCCTTCTTTCTGTGGTATTGAATTCAGATGCAGTTGCTAAGATACTTCAATGGAGATGTAGGAACCCTTTTGCCTGAGAATGCTGAGAAAATTGATTATTCATTTTCCAAAAGGTTAATTTAGACCTCCATCACATCCTACACAAAAATTAAGTCAAAATGGGCTGTAGATTTAAAACTACAATGTTTAGCTTCAACTATTGTTTTTAAAATTTTATAATAAAAATATTTAAAAATAAATGAAATTTTGTATAACTGGGCCTGGTGGCACACACCTGTAATCCCAGCACTTGGGAGGCTGAGGCAGGAGGAATCGTTGCGAGTTTGAGACCAGCCTGGGCTACAAAGTGAGCTCAAGGCCAGCCTGAATGACATAGCAAGATCCTGTCTCAAAAAGATGGGCTGGGGATGTAGCTCAGTGGCATAAGCACCTGCCTGGCAAGAATGAGGTCATGAGTTTGATCTCTGGTGCTACAAAAAATAAATAAATGAAATTTTGTTATGAGCATATACATTAACTATATTATATATTTTATAGGTGATCTGAAAACAATTCCACTTCAGGAATTGTATACTGAAA
The DNA here is from genome assembly GCA_004365215.1 of Cuniculus paca. Classification (NCBI taxonomy): domain Eukaryota; kingdom Metazoa; phylum Chordata; class Mammalia; order Rodentia; family Cuniculidae; genus Cuniculus; species Cuniculus paca. The sequence goes on from RJWT010007928.1 coordinate 26,808, forward strand.
GGTTGAACACACATGTGTAAAAGTTCCTAGAAGAAAATGAAGGAGTAATTCTTTATGGTTTTAGACTAGGCCTAAAGCTCTTAGGTATTACATCAAGTACAACTGATTTTTAAAAATTAATAAATT
>RJWT010007929.1:0-26940 GCA_004365215.1 Cuniculus paca
ATTAATTTGCATATGTTGAACCATCCCTGCATCCCTGGGATGAGTCCTACTTGGCTATGGTGTATATTCTTCTTGATGATTTTCTACATTTTGTTTGCCAGTATGTTATTGAGGGTTTCTGCATGTGTGTTCATTAGGAAGATTGCCCTGTAGTTCTCTTTTTAGGTTAGATCCTTCTCTGATTTTGGTATCAGGGTAATGCTTGTTTATAGCAATGACTTTGGGAATATTGCTTCCCTTTCAATTTCATAAAGAGTTTGAGGAGTAATGGCACTAGACGTTCTTTAAATTTCTTGTAGAGTCAGCAGTGAATCTATTGTAACCTAGGCTTTTATTTGTTCTAAGTTTTTAATTACATTTTAAAATTTATTGAATGATATTGGGTTCATTAGAATATTTATAGCTTTTTTATTCAGATTTGATAATTTGGTAATTCATATGTATCTAGGAACCTGCCCATTTCTTCTGTGTTTGGTATCTTATTACAATAAAGGTTCTTGATGTATTGATAATCTGGATTTCCTTGGGATCTGTTGTGATTTTAATGTTTTCATTCCTAATTGCATGAATTGTAGATACTATTTAATTTCTTCTTTAATTTCATCTGTGATCCACTGGTTGTTTAGGAGAGTGTTATTTAATATCCATGTTTTTATGAAATTCTTGTGGTTTCTTTTGCCATTGATTTCCAATTTCATTGCACTATGGTTGGATAACACACATGGAAAAATTTCAATTCTTTTGTATTTACTTAAGCATGTTGTATGGTCTAATATGTGGTCTATTTTGGAAGACATCCCATGTGCAGCAGAGGAATGTATATCCTGATGTTGTGGGTTGGAATACTCTGTAGGCATCTACTAAGTCCATTTGTTTAGAGGTTTGGTTCATTTCTGTTATTTCTTTGTTGAGTTTTTGTCCAGTTGATCTATTTATTTGTGATGGTGGACTATTGAGGGCCCCCATACAATTTTGTCAGTGCTATTTTAAGTTTTCATGTCCACTAATATTTGTTTTATATAGTTGGGTGCACTGGTGTTTGATGCATATATATGTATTTTTGATCAGGCATTTCTACTATTAGATATTTGTAAATTGTGGTACACTGCTACCTGTAGATCATGGGCTGGTTTTGTAAATAAGTGCTTATTGGGACGCAATGAATTGGGATGCCAATTATACTCTTTTGTTTATGTACTGTTTATGGTTGTGTCTGTACCTGCAAGGGCAGAGTTGAGAAGCTGTGACATAGAATAAATGACCAACAGAGCTGAAAATACGTATCCTCTGACTCTTTACAAAAACTGCTATCCCTTGGTCTATAGAAAGGCAGGTACAGAATAATTCTAACAAGAATAGAAATGATGAGTAAGATAAGGGGCTCTAAAATGTACAGGATGGGAATACGATCTAGTTCACAAAACAGAAAGACCTACTCAAAGAAAATGATGTTTGAAATGAGACCTAAAGAATCAGCAGAAGTTTATGAGAAATGCGGAGTCTCCCCAGCAGAAGAAAGAGTTCAGGGACCAGGAAGGTGAAGGAGGGGCTCCGTTGGCATGGACAGTGAGGCCAGGCATGGCTGAAAAGCAGGTCCAGGAAGCAGACCTCCCTACACTTGATGCACTGCTAGTGCCTGTGACAATATCCGATATGAAATAGATGCACAGTAAATATTTGATGACTGGATTAATATATAAAAGCCTAGGCTGTGAAAGTTTATGCAAGAGACATCAATCAAGTTAAGGATTATTGTCTTGGTTCTACTGAGGGAAGCTACAGATGGCCTGACCAGACATACAGTTTCAAAAGTACCCTTGGAAGATGATGTGGTGAAAGGATAGTCAGGGTGATTTCACATTTGGTGATTCTCAGTGATTCATAGAGGGGTAGTGTCATTTTTTAAATCTTCCATCCCAGTCATCCTGACTGCATCAGTGCGTTCCCTATACACCTAACCTTCATCCCTGTATGTTTATGCCCTAATGTCCAGTTTGATTTTATTTGAAAACTTGTCAGTAGTTTATTCAAGTATTTTTGACAGGGTGTATCCAGGACTTCTGCAGACTAATATGCATCTTCTCATAATTTGGTCATATTTTGCCAAAAAAGGGAGGGATAGAAATAGCACAGATTCCTGCAAGGGCCAACATTAATAACAGCACAAATTTATGAAGAACTTTCTCTCATGTCCAGCACTGTTTTGAGATTTGCCCGTGGTAACTTATTTACTTCTTTTAAAAGCTCTAGCCAGTAGACATTTCTACTATCCCCTTTGTTCAGACAGGAAAACTGAGGTACAGAAAAATTGAACAGTTTATTCCAGGTAAAAGACTTACCTACCAGAGTAGAGTGGGTATTCAAGCACAGAACAGATGACAGGGAACCCTTGCTGAATCATCTATGTGATGATTCAAGTTAATAGGGCAGCATGCCTAAGGGTGTTGGGACCAGATATGTGACTTTGGAAGGAAGAAGATCTTGGTTCTACTACTTGCTAGCGACATGGGTGATTATCTGATCCTTTCAAACCATAGCTATTTATATGTGAAATTTGAAATCCTGTTGTGCAGATTAACAATACTTGAACAGAGCAAACCAATAGTAAGTCTTTATGTATAGTATCAATCATGAACTCTAATTATTATTAATTTTTCTGATTTGAGGTCCAAAGTCTAGAAGAAAAGGCAGTTTTCCATATGTGGCTTTTATTTTGGGAAATAGCAAAGGAGATACTTTTATTTCCAACTAATGCAATTTTGTGATATCAGTTTTGAAACTGAGACTAGCAACTGCAGATGTTATGTGTCATCAGACTTACCATTGGGCTTTGCTTGCACATGTTAAGGTTTCATAACAATTGGAACTTCTAAGAGAGAATCTTGAACTGGGTATCAAGACATGGCATGTCATATTGGTGTGAGCTTGAGGCTGGTTACTTAGCCTTACTGAGACCCATTTCCTCATATATAGGAAGACAAGGAATGGAGTAAAATTGTAAGGATTTACAAACTAAGATTATTTCTCTCTAGCTGGATTATACAAAGACAGAAATAAAAGTAGGTGTTGATCCCTTTGGAGTCACAGGCATACAACAGGCAAGTTTCTCTAGTTGGTAGCTTTCTGGCAAAGACTGCATTTACCTGAATAGATGCTTATTTATGTATTAAGTCAGTTCTCTAAGTAGAAATTAAATCCTTCAAAGTTAGGGAAGCAGTTTTAGAACATCCACATTCAAGACAATCGTATGAAACCGTAGTCAATAAAAGCCATAAAAAGATGATAGTGCAAGTAAACATCATTTAATGATATTCACATTTGTGCATTTCAAGGCATGTAAATTTTACTTCAAATTAGAAAAAAAACTATGGATAAATATTAAGTCTAGTTAATGATAAGTATGCTGAAAGGTTTAGGGGTGAAGTATATAGATTTTATAACTTTGAAATGTGTAAGACATATGGATTGATAGGTGCATACAGGGAGAGATAGGTGGGTAGACATGATACAAATGCAGGAAAACATTAATTATGGAATGTAAATGGTAGATATATAAGTATTTCCTGCAGAATTCCTTTAGTTCTTTGTAAGCTTTCAAACTTTAACCATGACATCTTGGAGGGCAAAAAAACACAGACTCTGGAACCAGCCTGCACAATGAATTAGATTGTATAGGTAAATAACTTAGGTATAATTCAGTTTTCTTAGCTAGAAAATGATGACAGTAGCACTTTAACATTGTAACATTAGTTGAAGGCCAAATAAGTTAGTATCTGTAAAGTTCTTAGCATGTAGGCCATTGTAAAACCTTACTAAACAAAAATTTAAAAAATGATCTTATGTGTAGAGTCACTGGTGGGAAAACAGATTGAACTAACTTTTCTTAGACATTGAACTCTGAGAATGTGGAACTTTATTAGTACCTGATGACAGGCCCATATACCCTGAGGATTAGCCATGTTTCTCTCTAATCTAGACATATTTCATCTTCTGCTAAGAAGTAGTAAGAATCATTGGAATGAACAGTATTTGATTTCTATTTTCATTTTCCTCTAAAAAGTTCCATTTGTTTAAAGCCTGCTACCTGTCCCCATGCTTGGATTATATTATACCTGATACTTGAATATCATTCTAGAAGTATGATCTACCTAGTCACACAAAATGATTTTGTGATTCAGTGATTTTTGCAAAGAGAGTAGTGGTTTGTAGCTATGTTCTCCGACAAAGGTTAGAAACCCTGGGAATTAATTGATAAGAGACTATATACTTTGAAGCTTATAAAGATACCTGTAAATCACATCAGCAGGGTTTTTATAGTTCTTTAAAGAACTAGGATAACAAATAGAAATAACAAAATAGGATGCAAAAAGAGATTTCAGACAGCAGATTAGTAAGAATAGGTAGTTTTCATTCATTTTACAGATATGGTCAAACACTTACACTTACCATGTATAAGCTCTTGTCTAGGCATTGGGGATCCATCAGGAAACAAGTGAGAAATCCCTGCCCACATGGAGCTCACGTTTTAGAGGAGACAGATGACAGATTGGAAATTGACGTGTATGTCTTTATATGGGTATATATGTCTGACTCTGCCTGCATGTGTACAGATGGTGCTAAATGCTAAGGAAAATGATTAAATAGCCAAGGTGCAGCCTTATTTTGTATGTTGCTTCTTGAAGTTTTAGAAAGGATTGTGAGCCTGAGTCTCACAGAGGTGGTATCTGTGTCAAGACGAAGGAAGGGAAGAGGAAGCACCACCGAATCCTGAAAAGGTGGAGGAAGGAGGCAGTGCAAATGTGGGAGAATTTGAGAAGCCAGAACAAGGAACTGGGAGCTTTGGAGATGTAGCAAGAGATAAGTCAGAGACAACCAGGCCCAGGGGCCTTACGGTCCTTGTGAGAACTTTAGCTTTCACTCCGAGTGAAGTAGGCAACACGGGAAGGGCTTGGGCAGAAGAGTGACATCATTGGATTTCATTTCAAGAGGATCACTGGCCTCTGTGTTGGGAACAGATTAGTGAGGGGGTGGAGGGGTGGGGGGATGGAAACACATTCCATGAATTCTGTTCATGATACTCTTCCCACTGGAAGGTGGAGTAGTCCCAGCCTCCTGAACATGGTATGCTTGTTTATGTCTGCTTCAATCCTGTCCACACTCTCTACTTGTTCCATCCTTCAGCCTTCACAATCCAGGTGCCGGACCTGGGAATGAGGAGACTGACTTGGAGGTGGATTCTCCTAACAAGCTCTCCCCCATCTGCCAATTGAGGCATCCCACCTGAGGTGCAAGACATCATGGATCAGGAAAGAACCATCTCCACGTGCAGTGTTTGAATTACTGACAAGAAGAAACTGTGAACACGATAAATGGTTACTATTTTGTGTCACTGTGTTGGGCTGATTTATTACTCAGAAATAGATAACCACATAGAGAAAAGAGATGAGTTCAAGCAACACTCCAGGTAGGCGCTGATGTAACAGAGCAGAGGAGCTTCTGAGAGGATGGTAAGAAGTGTCAGACTCTGGAAATACTGTGAAGGGAGGATCGTGCTTTCCTAATAGATCAAAGGAGAATACATACAGTAAAAGAAAAAACATCACAAAAGATTCCAAAGTTTTTGGTTTGAGCCACAAGAAGGACAGAGTTTCCATTTAATGAGATGGGAGAGACTCTAAGGACAGCAAGTCTGGTGATGGAGAGAAAAGTACCACGGACTCAGTTTTGTACATGTTAAATTTGAGATGACTTTTGATCATCCAAGTGGAAAGATCAAGTAGCCAGTTAGAAATGCCTTCAAAGTGTTTTTTTTTAATAACTAAACTGATTATTTAGTGATGAGACAAGATCAGCTCATCATGAGAGATAGGCAGTTAGAAGAAAGAAGAGGTACAAGGACTGAGCCTTGGGTACTCCATTGTTTATAGGTCAAGAAATGAGGAGCCAAGAACAGAAACTGCTAAGAAAAATCTACATTAATAGATAATAGCGATAATTTATTATCTACTGTATGTCTGATACTTATTGGGAATTTTACGTATTCTACTTCATTTAATCTTCATACAGCCGTGTGAGGGTTAGATCAGAGACATGAAGTTTTACCCAATATGGCACAACTAGCAAGTGGTAGAGCTGGGATTCTACTTTAGTTCTGTCTCATGCCTAAGCCAGTGATATTTCATTCTTTTTTAAATTGTTCACGCTTCCCTTGGAAATCACAAGAGAAGCTGAAGTGTGAAAAGCTATTACTTAAATATCTTTCTGGGAAGTTCAATTTTACTCAAATTTTAAGAGAGGACATGAAAAAATTTTATAGCAAAAGAAATACGATTTTACTATGGGTTGCAAAACTAATAGAATTTTTAAGTTAATATATCACACACCCAGGGCTCCTTGCTCGAATCATTTTGGTTTAATATATGGTCTTCTGTTTGGTGGATCAATTTGTGACTTCTTCACTATTGTCTCTTAAACAGATGTTTTGCTTGTTTTTCTGGTTGGGCCTTGGAGTTCAGATTTAGTCTAATTTGTACAGATATTTCAAAGCTGAAGGCCATAACCTGAGGATCTGAGGAAGTCAGAGAATATAAATTTTCTGCATGGAAAATTTTGTGACTATGGATATACTCATTTTTCTGTAGAAAATGTCTTTCAGCTTTCGAAAAGGAACCTTGACCTCCAAAACCCTAACAACACAATGGTAGAGAAAGAGCAGTCATATATGCTCATAGGTAGAAAGATGCTTGAAGCTTGCACATAGTTTTGTTCAAGGGAAACTACTGAAGTACCTGTTAGACCAGATTTAGGGAACAATGGTGACTGGGCTTGAGGAAATGCATCACCTCGTGAAATTTTTGCATGCCATTTCTTACAAAGTCTGAGAAATGGGATTTGGCTAATATAGTACATATCACCAGGTCTATAACATTTTTCAAGAATACTCTGGGATAGAGTAATTGACAACAGGATGTGCCAAGGAAATTTAGTCTATGGAGTTGATCATAAACATTCCTGCAATTTGCATATCCCAGGACCAAATATTAAGGTAACACTTGGGAGTGTGAAAATGAAGTAATATTATTTCTTTTTAAAAGCACAAAATAAATCTAAAGTAAAGCAAGCCACACATTTTTCCTAAATGTATATGAAAAAATGCTACTCTAATCAAAAAGGTTGCATGTATTTTGAAATAAAGTACTTGATTTTTGCAAGTAATTAGGTTAACATCGACCTACCTCTAGTAGTGTTTTCAAAGAGAAAAGAAATTTTGGAAAATTTATGAACAGATAAAATTAATTTAGGAATGTTAGATACTGAACATACTTAAAGGTATGTCCTTTTAATTTATGAAATGCTTAAACATGCACACTCCCTTGAGCCAGATTTTTCTTCATTGACAAGGCCATAAATTACAGGATTCCCTGAGTTGAACAATTATGCTTTCACTTTGGCAGTGTTCAAATGATTATGCTTTGTTACATTGGTTATATCTTAATTCATTGTATTTATCTTACATTTGTCCCCAGATTAAAAACTTCAGCAAACAGTCCTGTGCTAAACAAAACTTAGCCTAAAACAAAACATTTAACAGAATGTAAATAAACAAAACAACATTTAACGAACATTTACAACCTTGGGAAAGGTGTCTTTGTCAGAAATTGAAAACAAATGGATGGCCAAAACAAACTCTTCTCTCAAAATGTAAGTGTAAGCACTGAAAACGGCTATGAAAGTGAAATTGCAAAGTAGGTTTTCTATACTGCTTAATGAACCATCACCAAACATAAAACAATCATTTGTTTTCTCAGGAAAAAGAAAAGAGATCTGTAATCTGCGCTAAGATCAGCAGGAATTGCAGTAGCAGTGGGGCACACACCCAAGCGCTGGGGATTCACTTGGAAAGCATTTGACTAGCCCCGTTCCCAAGCAGATGTTGCCTCTCTGCGGGAACCCACTGAAGATATTTGTTTTCCCTCTCCTTGGGCCACTGGGACTGCCTCCAAGTCTGCTGAGTTCCAAGAGTAGCTGTTCTAAGAGAACTGGGTTCAGGTTTCAAGGCTTCTTGTAACTGAATCTTGGAAATCCCAGATTGAGCCTCCGTCACATTTTATTGGCCAAGTAAATCATTAGGTCAAGCTGAGATTCAAGGAAAGTAGAGGCAGATTCTACCTCTCAATGGGAAATGTCCCAAACATGTCTAAGGAAACATATGAGTTTTACCAGGAAATACTGTACTAAGTGAACTGCTTATACAGGGAGGGCATGTGCCCTGCAGAAAACTTCTGAAAAATAGAAGCAGCCAGGCGATCTAAGTGGCAGGGAGTTTGTCTCTTGAACTCAATCTGGGGCTAAATTTAAATCCACGTGACTCAGAATTACAATGTTGTCTATTTTCTTTAACTCAGTTGTTTAACCATGGAAGGTGGCCAGTGCACTGACACAGTGTATCTATGAATGAACATTGTTGTATATTGGAAGCTCTGGTATGTGACAGTCTGGTGTCATTTGTGAAGATAAATTCAACTTTTCAAATGAGGAAAAAAGAAAAAGCAAGCAAGGCAACCCATAATACCCTCAACTCACAGTGGAGCTGCCTTTTAATTCTGAGTCCAGTTGGCCCTTTCTCTGTAGAAGTCCAATGGTACCTTGGTATTTATTGTTTGTCCATTCTGACAGGTTCAAGCAATACCAAAATCCATGAGTGCCTAACAAATCTTTTTGGTTGCCTAAGGCATTGAAGTTCTAGCTTGCATTTTGAGTACTAAAATGTTAAGTACTGGGGCAAAATTTTCACATGGAAATGCATTTCAAATGAAAATTGACAAGTTTCAAAGCAGTCTGGTGTGAAGATAGGATTGTGATATGTATTGCGCTCCTAAGACTGTTTTGTTTGGAGATTCAGTGCGATTAAGAAAAAGAACTTCCATTCTAGGATGGAGTCAGCCTATGTCAACCTAAGCTAACCTGGTCTGTTTATTTTTTTAAACTAAAAAAGAATAAAAATGATGATACAGAATTTCAAAACAAAATAATAAGAGATTAATAACAGTTAATATATTGTATATTGTTATCTTCAAAGGTGTTGCTCAGAGTATAAGATATAGGCAGGAAAAAATGATTAAACAATGAAAGCACAAACTGTTCTTTTGATGAACTAATAGAGATTAGTAGCATAATTATCTATCTTGTACTTATATATCTATATGCAGATTATATGTATATATATAATCTTTTATACTTAAAAGGTTATATGTATAGATAATCTTTTCCCTTTCTTTTCTCCTTCCCCTCATCCCAGTTATGCTTTCCTTTTGAGGACTGGAGGTCACATTCAACCCAGCTATTCCCCTTCTGGGTATTTTCCCAGAAAAATTGAAAACATCATACCACAGCAATATACGAGCACCCATTTTATAGCAGCACAATTTGTAATAGGTAAATCTTGGAAACGACCCAAATCTGGTTTTGATACTTATAAACTGGTGACCTGGGTTGTTACTAAAGATTTCTGTTTCCTCACTGCTAAAACTAATCAAACAATAATATCTCATGGGAATGTTGTAAGATGATGGCTCTTCAAAGTTTTATTAAAATATCTATATTTTCTACTATCTTGTGATTTAATTCTAACAATTATACATAATATTTATCTATTTGTATACTAAAATAAAACCATTCTAATTCTTTTTTTTTGTACTGGGAATCGAACTCAGGCCTCGTGCTTGCTAGGCAGGCGCTGTGCTGCTGAGCTATATCCTTGACCCCTGTTTTAATTCTTAAAGTGCATAACATGGTTTATTAATTGCTCATGCTATTTTATTGTTTTAAAAATGTTTTCTATTTATTCTTGCTTGTTAATATTTCTATGTAAACTTTAAAGTCATTTGTCTGGCTTAACATATTGCTTTACCTACTTGGTTACATAAAATTTATGAATTGTCATAAACAGAATTGACATATTTTCATCTAGAGTCTTCCTATGTATACATATTGTGTGCATTTCTACTTTTTCTAGTTTTCTTGTGTTCCTCAGTAACATTTTAATATTAATTTTTACTTTATTCCTTACATCTGTTCCTAGGTCCTTCATATTTCTAGTTTTAATTTAAAGGTGCTTTTATTTCAATTATATTTCCTAACTGTTTTTATTCATCATACTTTATGATGTCTTTTGCCATCTAGAATTTTATTTTATTGTGTTGTTAAATTTGCTAGGTTTTTCCCATTTTGCTTGAGGGCAAAAGAGGCAAGTTATGGCAATGATATCCCACCTAGATACATTTCTTTGCCATACTCAGTGTATAAACTTTGTTTCCATTGCTTCGTAATCCAGTCTTTTATGATTATTATCTTAGTAGGACAGAGCTAATCCGAAACCACGAGATGAAAGTCATCTAAAATAAAAGTCACATAATTTGAGGAAGCAGGTCACTGCTTGTTCTCTTCCCAAACCTCTGTCACTCAAACATGTATATGGTTAGAGCAGATGCACTTGGTAGATAGTACAGCCAAACCTACATGAATTCTGATGATTTCTTATCACAAACACTTGTAGGTAATTTGAAGGCTCTCTCTGGCCACCAGAGTATATTCAATCCATGTTTTGGAAGGAGAAAGCTATTGTGTGGTTAATGTCTGTAGGAGTATCTTGCAACAGATGATGAAAAGGAGTTGGTTGATATACATTTCAGTTTTCTTGTGCCTCAGTTGGTAAAACTCTGAGGAATGTTCTACATCATCTCCCACAGGTCTTCAACATAGCTGAGCCCCAGTTGCCACGGTGTTATCCTGTTGGCAAATGTGTCTGCTACCTTTCCCTTTCACTTCACCATTCTTTCATTGTGCTTCGTGGATTTACCTCCCCAGTAATTTCTCACACTCAAATTCTTTTCTCTTGAGTCTGTTTTTGGGGGAACGTAAACTAAGATGAAGGCATTTTACAATGTAGTCCCACTGACTTTGAAGCCGCATTACCTGGTTTTCTCCGTTATAGAAACTGAATTCCACTAGCCCATCTTCCATTGTTAGATAATCATCAGATGTTTTACATCTTTCTAAGAGATTTTACCTCTTGTGGAGTGCCTTTCTATGCCTGTGTTCCTGGCAATTCTGCTTTCAGGAACTGGGTCAAATTTTATTCTGCAGTGACTTCTCTGTTTTCCCAGCCTAGGACAGATACTCCCTCCTCTGTTTTTCCAAGCACAGACGATATATTTCAGTTGTTACAGGATATTTCCAAAGAGGGTCACAGCAATCCTTCCGATCCCCTCTTTAATGAGAACCAGAGCCTATTTCCCCTCCCTTTGCATTTAGGCTGAACTGTGATTGACTTTGACAGCAGAACATAGCCAAAGTGTTCCTATGGCACAAGACACTTCCTGCTTTCTACTGTCACTCTTTGGAAGACACATCTCCTGTAAGGAAGCTTGCACTACTCTGCAGGGTAAGAGGCCACATAGAGAGGATGTCCTGGCAAGGAAGACACAAGGTGCCCTGGACAGCAACCAACACCAATGTCCTACACACTGCATATCTTGGATACTCAGAGGCATGGTTTGGATATGGTTTGAATTTGGTCCCCATGGGGTCATGTGTTGTAAGCTAGGTCACTAGGATGACGGAGTTGGAAGAAAATAGAACTTTTAAAAGATGGGGCCTAGTGGGAGGCATGCCAACTGATGGCATGTCTTCAGAGGGTATTATGGGACACTGGTCTCATTCTGGCTTCCTGTCTGGTAACATGATCTCTTCCATGTGCATTCCACCTTTGGGGTATCATGTGCTATAAAGCACTCATAAGAACTGAATTTATACTGCTGTTATGTCCTTGAAATTCCAGAACCGTAACTAAATAAAATCTCTTTTCTTTATAAAGTGAACTAGTTCAGAAACTTCATTATAGTAACACAAAACTGGCTAACACACTCAGGCAAATTGATCTGCAACAAATACCACATGGAATGGAGAAAAATCATGTCTGCCAAGACCTGAGTTCTTGGCCTATCAAATCCTGAGCAATTCAATAGTTGTTGCTTTTTGTCTTTGAATTTTTGGACTTTTTTTTTTTACATTGAAATAGGTAACTACAGATCTGTTATAGCACTTTCCATTAATTGATGTGATTACTTGTTTATTTGTCTGTTTCCATCCTTTAAAAGACTCTGAGCTCCTTATAAATGGAGGGAGAATGTTTCCATCACCAGATTGTAGCATCTGACTCATAGAAATGGTTTACAATAAGAACTAATGAAAAAATGGAGACCCTTGGGGCTTCTCTGATCTTCTTCATCATCGTTTGCCCTCTCCCAGCTGCTTGTGATGCAATCCTTTCCTATTTGTTGGGGATGGGCCTGATCTTTGTCTGCACCTCAAGCTAAAGTCTTGTACCATTACCTTTCAGTTTCTTATTAAAGCTTTTTCTTATTAAAAGATGGGGTCTTCTCAGGGAGCTCATAGAAAAGATGCCACACACTAAAGATTGTTTGAAGGAAATGGGACTCATGAAATAAAAGGCCCTAATAGAATGATTGTAGAGCAGTTGTTAAAGTAAGATGAAAGGAGTCATCAAAAGTCTTTCAGTTTCTGAATTCTCCTAATGATTGGTGAGAATATGACCTCTGTTTAAATCGGTGTGCTGCCCACTGACCCTCTAGACAGTGGCTTGCACAAGGGCTAATCAGGCAGATACCATTGTGGACAATGAACCTATAAGTCACACTTTCAGACTCTAGAAGAAATTCGTACCATAACGCAAGTGTAGATATACCAGACACTGCAGACCTGAAGAGTACATGGCAAGGAGGGGACAGTAGAAAACATAGCTGAAATGCTCCTAGAACTACAAAGGATTTCCACAATAATCTGTTTGAGTCCTTTCCTTTCACCCAGAACCTACTGATCAATCCAGCCACAGTGATTTGTCTCTCACTTTTTCTCTCCTCACTAAGCCTCACTGAATTTAGTTCTCAATGGTCCTGCGAGCTGTGTGCTTCACAGTCTGTATAATTTCCTTTCTCCTTCCTGGAGTGCTTTATGATTGTTTCCATACCTTTGCACTAGCAATGCCTACATTCATCTCTGGATTTTCTTTCCCTTCTTTTCCTCATTAGGCTCTCAGAAGTAAGCCCTTGTTTGCTTTGTCATTTCCAATGCTTTAGAATTTAATCTGACTCTTCCAGGTTCTATAAATCTGTCACTGACCTCTTAAGCTGTGGTTCCCTAGAAAGTGTGGAAAGGGAGCTGGCTTGAGAGCAACAGGAATTTAGGTCCAAATCCTGGCTATGTTCTTTGTGGTTCTGCTTATGTTCCATAATGACTTAGTTTCTTCAGCTCTGAAAGTGACATCATGCTGTGACCTCACAGGGCTGTCACACAGGTACAGGAAACTTCCACATAATGTGGTCACCCGGATAGATACAGAACATTCATAAATGCTATTTTTTCTCCCCATTTTATGACTGCTATATCTATTCTACTCATTTGTCCTGAAATTTATGACAGCTTTTATCCTTGTATATCATTTGCTTTTAATGTTTTTGCTTTAATTTTTAGGTTTCCTCTCAATAATTACATTATAAATGTCTTTTATTTATTTTCATATGCACCAAGGATAGCATATTCATAAGAATTGGTGAATGGATTAATGAACAAATGATAGGAAAAGCAACTAGCTAGTAGGACCTACTACCCTCTACCAGGAAACTCCACAAACATTGAATTAGAATGCCTCTGACCTCAGGACTTTTGTTTCCTAGGAAAGGAATGAGTAGGGAAGACCTCACCTCATTTTTTTTTCTGTATTGTTTAGGATCATTTTGACAGAAGGAAATGGATACTGTGTCCTATTACAAATGACCACCGAAGGCACACAGAATTAAGAACAGTTAAGATGTAAAGTTTGCCTCCCAGGGTTCAGGCTTTCTTAATAAAAATTTGCTGCTGGGTCAGAAATAATTCGTGTGAATTAAAAAGCAATTATGAAAATAATAATTATAAATTATTATTATTGTCTTGGGCCTAAGGAAGTCAATAGGAAATGACAGGAAATATCATGCTTGTAGAGCAAGGCTTTAGGGACTCTTCTTTCTTCCGTGTGCATCTGCTCATGAAGAGGGAGAATGAACCCTCTGTGACAATAGTGTTTTATTAGAAGCAAAAGATAGCACGATGGATGCAAAGTAAACAAGAAACGGAATTAATCAGTAATGAAAACCAGCTCTATTGCATCCTCATGGTACGTGAGGTTAGGAGAGAGAGAGAGAGAGAGAGAGAGAGAGAGAGAGAGAGAGAGAGAGAGAGAGAGAAAGAGAGCCTATGCAATGTTATTAACCTCCAAGAAGCTTCAGAAAGGAACTCCAGAAAGTTTCCAGTATGGAAAGGTCCTGGCCAGAGTCAGGGTATTCAGAATCAGGCTCTGTTGTGTCACAGGGAGGAGGATTTCCAAGCAACTGCCAAACAGTGATTTTTTTGTATTGTTTATTATGCTGGGAAACCCTTTGGCAGCAGGATCTTGTAGTGTCCTCCAAAATATAAAAGAGGCAACTGGTAGTTCTGTGTGGTTGTGACTAAGCAGGACAAAAAAGGGTGAGGGGATCTTCAGAGAAGGGGGTAGCGTTTTAGATGGTAGCCATAGGACATGAAGTTTGGCAGAAAATATTTAGAAGACCTCAGATGTCTGCAGGCTTTTATGGATTGCTATGGGCAACAGGAAAGGTTAGTGGTGACCTAGCTTGTTAAAGGGCTCATGAAGCAAAACTGGGGCTGAGGATTCATTCCCATCACAGGGAGAAAATAGGCCTTTGTGTGCTCTGTGACACTCTGATCTCAGCAGGGTTTATTCTTTCTGGAAAATATTTTTTTAAGTCATAATTGAGTCTCTTAGTGGAAGCCAATTTCAACTTTTAGTGACACCTAAATATGTCTTATCCCACAGGCTCTGGAAGGTCCTTCTGAAAGAGTTGTCAAGAAGGCAACAGTGGTTCTTAGACTCAGCTGTTTCTAGCCTTTCTCCTCCTTTATGACTTCTGTATTTATTCTACTCATTTATCCTGACATTTATAACAGCTATTATCCTTGTATATCATTTACTTTTAATGTTTTTGTTTTAATTTTATTATAGGTTTCTTTCTTACAGGAAGGGAGCCCTGACATCCAAGGATACTAGATTCTTGGAGAAGCACTTAGTTACTGAAATTGATGGCTTTTTTTTTTTTTTTGCAACACCAGGGATTGAACTCACAACCTCGCACTTGCCAGGCAGGTGCTTAGGTCTCTGAGCTAAATCCCTGGCCCCAAGAAACACTTAGTAACAAGCCTTTAGGATCTTTGGGTGCTGTCCTTACTAGGGAGTTTCTATAATTGCATGTCTGAGAATCTAATCTTAAACACAAGAAAGTGGTTACAAATCAAGGTGAAAGAAAAACAAACTTTCAGTGTGTCTGCTCTAATGAAATCTCTCAGGGTCAGAATGATCCAGAAGATAAATAAATGAGTGGCCAGAGAGACATAAGCATTTTGGGGCAAGGAACAGCTGGGGCAGTGATCCCAGTGGAGGGCTGCTTAGCCATGAATAGGTTGGGGGTTACATTTTGGGGACCACAGCTGTTTACAGATATGCCAGGCTCCAGAGCACCTCCTACCTCTCCTACAGGAGATACCTCTTCAGTTCCTTGAGTGAGGTAGTCCTGTGAGTGCCTTAGTCTTGGGGCAGTATGACCTTTCCCTGGCTGGATGCTGATCACTGAGTGCGGAAAGATTGCAGGGGTTCCTGTGGAGCTGCTTATTTCCCCAAAGCAAGACTACCTGGTGGGCTGCTCAGGTTTGCCCCAGGCAAGTGACTTTCTGCCTGCTGTTCAGAGCAGAGCACAGGGCAGTGTGGAAAGTAGAGACCTGGCTTCCTACAAAACCCTCACACACTCAGGTTCCTGCTTCCAATAATTTCTTGATTTCTTCCTCCTCTTTAGTACATCTAAAAAATGAAGTGACAGAGTAATAACAGAAAAGGAAAGTGCAAAGTGAGGAAGGAGACTATATGTCTGCATTAAAGATGCTGGTTGAATTTCTGTGCACAGTGTCACAGTGAGTCACACTTTCTGGAGCGTTTCAGAAAGTAATGACTGTGATGTCAAATTTTTTTTTAAAACCTAGCTTCCAATCAAGGTTTGAGTGATGACAATGCTCCATTGAGCACTGAAAAGAACTCGCCTTTCAACCGCTCAGGAGTTTCATGTGTAGCATGGAAAAAACGCCACCTACCTCACATCATCTTAGAAAAATTAACTTCCGCTTTCTGTTTTTCTTTTCAAAGCATCACAAATGCAGCTGCGTCTCTTGATGGACTGAAACTTAGCTGATGTGTTTGCATTTGAGCCTTCACAATCCTGCCCCCAGTGGCTTGGAGGAAAACAAAAGTCCAGGAGGTAAGTCTGTGATTCACAGAATCTAAGGCTGTGTGAATCTGCGTGTGTCTTCCCTTATACAGAAAAGAATTTTTCTCCTTTCTCTGCACTTAAACTTTTCAGCCAATCAATATATTAGCTGAAGGGAGCATAAAACACTTCATTAAAAGAACTTTAAGGAGGGACTGCCTCAGACAACTTTACCAAGAACTACTGGCGCATTCAGGGCTTTCTGAGCAAGTAGCAGGAGAGCGTGTCTTACCTGAGCTTCTTTCACTGCTCCATTAGTTGTGTGCTTTTCTTCTTGAGAGGTGCAGCTCTGCTTCCTGTGGTTGTGGAGAGTCCCATTGACAACGGTATCACCTCCAGGATTAGCCATTTGTAGGAAGCAATAAAGTCCAACAGGTGTCCCTTCCACAGCTGTCCCTGAGTTTTGGTTTTTAAGTAGGTAAAGTGATGACATAAATCACTTCGGGCTGAGCTTTTGAAGGAATCCTGTCAGTCAGGCTTTTCCAAAAGAAGAGCAACAGAGTAAGCAAATGATTACCTTTGTACTTACTCCTCAACCCTTCTCAGAACGTGGATTCCGTGGCAACAAACCTACTTCCAAACCGACAAAAGAAGTTGGCTATGCTAGCTAGTCTTGGAGACTGAGGAAACCTGGGGTCAGTGAAACAAGGTGACAGACTGTAAGGAGGAGGGCCGGGAGGTGGAGAATCATTTAAAGACACACACACAGACACACACACGCACACCCCCCACACACTTTCAGAATCTTCTAAGGACTGCACAGCTGATTCCAAATAGGTCTTGCTCCCTTAACCCCCCCTTCCTCCTCCACATAATTATAGTTTTTGGTTGTTAATCCAGTCTAAATGTCATGATTGCTCTTTGCTGTAAAATGACATTCAGAAATGTCTGCCAGGGGCTAGAGAAGCAAGGGAATGGAAAGTTACTGTTTAATGAGAATGGAATTTCAGTTGGGGTGGAAGAAAAAGTTATGGGGAGGGGACCTCACGCAGCAATGTAAATGTACTTAAGGCTGCTGAACCATACTCTGAAAAGAGGTTAAAATGGTAAGTTTTATGTGTCATTTACCACAATAAGAAATAGCAGCAAGATTCAAAGCACATTTAAATATACAGACCCATCCAATATATAAAACCAATGATATAAGAAAGAATTCTAACCCATCAAGAATTATAGTAGAACAGAAAAATGGGAGATGATGTATTTGATTTCTCATGGTAAATGCATTATTGTTATCACCTATCCTTGGAAGAACCACTTACCCTCATGTCTCAGTTTTCTATCGGTAAAAGGAGACACAACAGTTTTGGTAGGTGGGTATCTGATGCAAATAATACTAGGGCTTGGGTCTGTTGATGGAGGCATTGTGAGGAAGATAAACAACTGTAGTGTCTCAGTCTTAGAACCCTTCTGGTTTACTCATTAACTCTTGTTCCCTCTCTGCACAAATCATCAGAGGTCTGTTCCTTCTTATTGACATCTATGATGGCATGCTTTATTGGGGGAATGTTAACCATTTACAGTCTATCGAGTCCTTTCCAAGCCCATCTTTGTGGTTTTCCTGTGTTGGGACTTAAAAAAATGATAGCTTAAAGTAATGGGGAACTTTAAAGTAAAGCTCCTCTCTTACCTTCTCCTGTCTGCCTGCCTCCTGCTTTTGTGTCTCTTGCTACTCCCCCAAGGAAGGTCATAGATACTGAAACCCCCTTTTCCCAAAGAGAGACATAAAGTCTGAACACGTACTCTGTTCTTCCCCAGATTTTTTGGTTTAGAGATAACCACAAAGAAATTCTCAGACTTACCTTGTCTGAAGTAGGTTGTAAGACTCCCATTTTAGGAGAGGTCCTGCCCCTTACCTGGAAAAAAGTCCTGCTGCAAGATAAAAAATCTAAACATACAGGTCTCAGTGGGTTTCCTTGCACAACAGAAAATGTTTACTATAAAAATACATAGTTTGCCCTGAGTCTTTGGGTCTTTAATTGGAAAGGTCCCATGGTCTATGATAAAATAAATTTAATTTGCTTTACTCTCATTAATGTGTCTTTTCATATACAGACGTTGGCCAGCCACAACCCTTTACAATAAACAGAGGGGCATGGCTACACCCCTACCCTGAATCAACATCTTTTTATTGGATCATTAGACACAAACAAGCAGGCAAGCAAACAAATAAACAACAACAACAAAAAGACAGAAATGGTGCCTATTGTCAGAGTCTCATTTCCTGGCTCTAAGCTCTTTTGTTGGGTTCGTTTCTCCTACAAAATGATGTGGCTTCCAGAAGAGATTATTAGAATGCTTTCTCAGCCATGATTTTCATGTGAGGATCTCCATTCTCTCCCATCCCAAAGAGTGGTGGAAGAATAAGACAATGTCATGGCCATATGAGAAGACAGACTTAATAGCTCAGCATATTTTTACATCTCTCCCAACTTCTGTCATCAGAGCAGAACAAACTTTTCACTGGTCTCTCTGTCCTATGGCTGTTGCATAGATGTTGGAGGTTACATTCTTTCTCAATTATTTCTTTCTAAGGTTAGGCACTATTGGGAGGAAGAACTGATTACTGTTGGTTTCACTCCCTTGAGTTGCTTAGAAAGATAAGTTGAAGACATTGTATTCTTTTAACTGAGCTCTATTATTCTGTAGAAAGACATTATAAATATTAATTTTGGCACTGAGGTTGAATTGCCAAACTGTGTATCCAACTTCCAAAGTCATTTTTGTTTCTTCTCTTTCTCCTTTACTTTTTCATTCTTTTCTTTTATCCTTCATGCTTGTTTTTCTTTTCCTCCAATAGCCCCTCCTTCTTTTTCTCATTTTTATTTTCTTTTTACAAGGGGACAAAACCCTCTGTAAAGAGAATGCCTCAAAACACAGCAGAAGTCTGTTCGCCTTTTTTCTCTAATCCTCGGGGTCAAGTTAGGTAATCACACAGGCTCCTTGAGGCAATACCAACTACATGCTCCTACTCTTGAGCATTTCTATTTTACTTGCCATACTGGCATGTGTGCTTTATGTGCAAAAGATCATCTTAATGTACCAATCATTTGATAAACATACTGCTGGTACGTTCAATCAGGAAAGTTTTTTTAATTCATACTATCTACAGTAAGAGTAAATGTAGATATATATTCAAGTGTGATAGCTTTAAGTTTAAAGATTGAGATAATTCAAAAACATAAACTAAATATTGAGCAAGATTTGGTGTCTCTGAATAACTAAATGAATTTTAGTTAAGCTGTAATGAGGTAAGCAGAATGTGCAGAGCAATAGTGAAAGTAAAAAGAACATGCAGAACAATAATGAAAGTAACAAGAAAGTGCAGAGCAAGAATGGTAAGAAGAAAGTTTTGAAGAAAATAACCACTGAGTTGAAATAGGAAATTGTAGAAAAGCATGAGCATGGTATTCATGTGACTGATCTGACTTTGGAGTACAAGATGGCAAAATTGACAATCTTGACTAGTTTGAAGAACAAAGATGCCATCAGAGGAGCTGATATGCCAAAAGGAGTAACAAGATTAACCAAGTAAAGGACTTGAGTCCTGGAAGAGGTGGACAACTCTTATTAGGGCTGTTGAATGAGAAATAGTTGGCAGGTGATAGCATTAGTGAGGCTAGGATATGTGAAAAAGCCAGGATATTGAACAGTGATTTACTGCAAGAGAAGCCTCTCTAAAAGTGCACCAAAGGTAAACTGAAAGCCAGTGGAGGGTGGTTTGATAAATTTCACAAGACATGTGGCATCCATAGTGCGATGAGATGTGGTAAGGCCTCTAGATCTGTCAAGTCTGCTGCAGAAGCCTACAACAAAGGATTCTTAGAATTCATGAAGGCAGAAGGACACATTGCTTAATGTGTTCAACTATGATGAATCAGGGTTCTTCAGGAAGAAGATGCCACATAAAACCTACATCATGCTGGAGGACAAGGCACTGCCAGGGCACAAGCCTATGAAGGACAGATTGACCATTTTGTTAAAATGCAAGCACTGATCTGGAGATTGAGCCACTACTGGTGCACCATTCCAAGACATACAAGGAACAGAAAGTGAACAAGATCAGATGCCTGTTATGTGAAGGGCCTGTGTGAAAGCTTGGATCACAAGCAGTTGTTCATGGAATGACTGAATGAGGTGTTCACACCCACCATTAAGAAATATCATTCTGACAACCAGCTGCCTAAAAGGTGCCTTCTGTTAATAGACAATACCTTGACACACCCGCAGCCTGGATAGGTGGGTGATACAGACGCTGAGGATGACTTCATAAAGGTCAAATTACTCCCCCAACACAGTACCTGTTCTGCAGTCCATAGACCAGTAAGTGATCTGCAACTTCAAGAAGCTGTACACCAAGGTGATGTTTACCAGGTGTTTTTAATGTCACTGAAGAGATATTCTTGACTTTGAAAGAGTTCTGGAAGAAACATTTCAGTGTCTTCCACTGCATCCACCTTGTTGACAAAGCTTGGTAAGATGTCAGGTACCTGACCTTACACTCAACCTGGAGGAAACTGAGTGGCCAGAATATGTCACTGAATGTGACCTTGAAGGTCTGATGCATGAGGAGTGGAGGAGATTGTGACCATGGGTAAGAGTATGGGTCCAGACCTCAATGGTGCAGACATAGAGGAGCTTGTTCAGGACCATGAGGAGGAGCTGACCATGGAAGAACTTGCTGGATTCCAGAGCGAGCAGCAGAAGGCATTTGTTGAGGAGCCTTCCACTGAGGAACAGAAAGATGGGGCGGAGCTTAGTAGTGATGTGATAAAACCCACTGTAGAAAAAATAGAATGAGTGCTGAGATTTCTTTAAGAAGCACCACCTCAACATAACTGGAATGAACAGAGTATGAAATCTGATGAGTAATAACATGGTCTCTCATTTCCAGAGGGTGATGCAGCACAGGAAACAATAAATGACATTAGACAGACTTTTTGTCAAAATTAACCCTGCAGTTAAGAGACACAGAAGAAAGGAAACCCCTGAAGGAGATCTCCTCACTTTTCTTATGGTGGTGGACTTTCTGTCCAAACAAAAAACTTCTCCCCACCCACCTTCCTGTCCTCCATGCCAAAAATTGCCTCCAGCAAGGTTGTGTTCTCTCTCTTCATACTGTACTGTACTGTACTATGTTTCATATTTTGTGGCTAAAAATATACATATAGATCAGAGCAATTAACCTGATTTACATTGAAACTTTTTGGGAAATTTGATTTGGTCCAAGACCAGTTTGGTTTGGGATCAGAATCATGGAATGCATTGTTTGTGAACTGAGGCACTACTGTAAGGGTAGAGATCAGTTATCCATGGCCTCATGTTCTCTGAAGTGACTTGTCCAGAAGGTTGATTCTCAGCTCCTCTTTTGATGGAGCAGAAACAAAGGCAGATTACAGAGGAGGGTAGATAGGAAGTTAGCAGGAAAGGGAGGAAACGAGCAAAGTGAATGGTCAAAATTGCACAGTGTATAGAAATCTATTGATGATCAGCGATTCAATCTTTACCTATGTAATAGAGGATGGTACTGATGTGAAAGCTAAAGTCCCGATAGGTTAAGTGACTTTTCCAATGTCACCAGAATAATATGTAGTAGAAGTAGGTGATGAACTCAAGACTATCTGGGTCTAGCATGAGTTCCCTTTCCTTTACATCATGATACCCTCCTTGAGGTGTTGACTTAAGAATCCTTGACCACCAACAAAAAGAAACAACAGAGACTGTTATGATTTGAGAGATTTCACTGAAAGAGCAAACTGTGAAGAAAGACTGTATTTTGCCCTTCTGGCCTGTTAAAATCTCACACTCTATTAAGTAGTCCCAGTGAACTGATATCTCCATCTCTACACACAAGTGTGCATGGAAGAACTTGGATTTCCTCTGCGATTCAGTCTGGAACAATTCTCAGACTGAAGATAATTCAATTCCAAAGAATTTTTTTTTAATCAACAGCAGGTTTTAAACACAATAATATAAACAGACTAATGATATATGACCAAACATTGAATCTAAATTAATGAGTAATCACTGAAAGTCCGAAAACTCAGAAAGTGACTACAACAATTTGTCTGTTATCAGGTGGAAATGATAATCTTTAGTCAAAACAAGTTAAGTTTAGCTTCACACTTCTGAGTTTTGTATATGATTGTGACTTGGAAAATCATGCTTACTACATATTTATTACCACATATGAGGTATAATTGAAAAACACAGTATGCATTTAAATAAAGCATTACAAAAAAGACACGTTGATACTAATGCTCCTCGAAACATTCCCTTTCACGTGAAACATACTGATTCCATCACTTTTCCCACTTTCTGAAGCAGTTGTGGAAGTCCTGTTTTGCTGTTGTTGCTGTTTTGTTTTTGTTTTTGTTTTTGTTTTCTGGGACAAAGTCTTGCTATATTGTTCAAACCAGGTTTCTCTCCAACTCCTGGTGACCCGCCTGCTCAGTCTCCCAAGTTCTGGGATTGTAGTCATGCTTGACTGCTGCATATTGTTAGTTGTTCTGTCATCCCAAATCGATTCAAAATGTTTACCTTTCATAGTTATTTTGACTTTAAGGTAGAGCCAGAAGTCACACAGATGGCTGAGGTCACATGGTGATGGATAGCACTTGGCAACAGCATTCACTTCATGTTCCGATAATATCTTCTAAAGATGTAAGTTGTCTTCTAAAAGACAACTTCCAGAACTGCTTCAGAAAGTGGCAAGAACACTGGGATGTGTGTTCAAAGCAAAGTGGAGTTTCTGAGGGTACTTAACAGCAATGTGACCTTTTACTGTAATAAGTTTTTAAAATTTAATCATTCACTGTGTTTTTGATCACCCTCATAATTTTGCCATGAAGTCAATGGTAGCTGCTTTTGTAGACTATCAGTGCTTCCTTCACATCCTCTTAGCTCTGTTGGAAGTCCCCAGGAGAGACAGTTGCCTAAGTGTCAGCTGCTTTCTACATCCCTCCAGACCCAAACAGCTGATCTGCCCACTGGTGTCCTCTGCTGTCCGTGGCTGGCCATGTGGGCTGAGGAGTTCACATTTTGGGGAGCAATGCTCAATTATAAAGGGGCCAAGTTGGTGGATAAACATGGCATGTTCTTTTGCTTTCAATGGGACGATTCTGAGGTGTGTCCATAGTCACTGGTGTATTCATAATCTCTCAGGAATTCCCAGCGGCATTGTGGTCATATTGCTCTCAACCATAACCTTCTTTTGAAATCATCTATCATCAACTGTCCTCATTCCCTAATTTTATTTATCCATTCTTCCTGAAAATGTCCACCAAATAAACTATTTCCATGCAAATTCTTGTCTTAGTCTATTTGCAAGAACCCAAACAAGAACAAATAAACCCTAGCTAGAGCATTAGAGCTCTTGATTAGAGATTCAATTGGATCTTTTGGATGATCAGTACAAGGTTGATCTGAAGACTGAGACAGATATCATGTATGGCAATGCAGTATATTGATTAAAACCTTGATAAATTTGGGAGGCAGGAAATCTTTACTCCTTTGTCTTTGCAGGAAAGGTTTGTGGGGATATATATGAGACTGCAGACAGCCTTTGTTGGGGAAGAAAGCCACTAACTTTGAATTACAGTCCAAGAGTGTTACCATTTGAATGAGGAACAGGCTGTGAAAAGTCTTTTATAGCAAACATTTTTGAAGAAGAAATAAAATTAACTCATTATCTTTGCCTTAATGATTTTAAGAACAAATTCTTTTGCTTCTGGCTAGCAAGGGATAGTAAATGGATTTGAAATGTCAGCACTTTTATTAGTTTTCTATTGCTACTGTAACAAGTAAGCACAAATACAGTAACTGCAACAACACAAATTTATCATTTTAAGGTTGTGTAGGTCAAGAATCTGACATGGGTCTCACTGGCTAAAGTCAGAGTCAGCAGGGCTGCATCTCCTTACAGAGTTTCCAAGGGTGAGTTTATTTCCTTGGCTTTTCCAGCACATAGGAGCTACCCAAATTCCTTATTAACACCTCTTCCTTCAGCTTCCAATCAGCATTGCTGTATCTTCTTCTACCTGACTGCAGCCAGAAAGGTTCTCTGCTTCTCAGAAATCATGTGATGAGATGGTGAGCATCATGATAATCCAGGATAATCACAGGACAATCCTAATATCATCTGTAAGTAAATAAAAAACTAATTTATTTAAATTAAAAATTAATAACATATGTATTTATAATGTGCAACATGATGGGTTTGGATATATATATATATATATATATATATATTTCAATCAAGTAGTTCAACATAAATATCACTTCATGAAAGTTATTTTTGTGTGTGTCATGAAAACATTTCAAATTTACCCTTTTAGCAATTGTCAAGTATATAATACATTGCAATTAACCCTGCTCATCATGTTGCACAAAAATTACTTGAAATTATTCCTCCTGCCTAACTGAATTTTTAACATTTGACCAATAGCTTGCAAAGACCCTTTTGACATGTAAGGTCATGCATTTGTTGTGAAATGCATAAACCCTGAGATAGACTTCAACAAATTTTGTCAAGCCTTAAGTTTGTTTGATGTGTAAGGTACAAGTTGTTTAATTGTGACCTGTCCTGTGAGTCAAATCCAGATAGGGTCCGTTTGAGTTCTTTTTACTATGTATATAAAAGAATTTTTTATTTCTTCATGATGGCTTCACTTCACTGATACTTTTTTCCTGTTCTGAATTTGTGACTCAAGATGCTTTGTAACATTTTCTTGAATATTCAGATGGATTAGATGCATTAAGAGAATGGAATTAAGGGCAGAATGAACTATAAAACCTGTCAATCCAGCACAAGATTAAAATGTAGCTCTCTCATAGTCAAATAAGAAACAACATTACAAACACCCAAGGACTCTGTGCACCCAAGAACCCTTCCAGTCTCAACTTTGCCAAGGTTCCTGCCACTCTGATTGATTCTGTCTGGCTTCTTTTACTCAACATTGTGGTTGTGAGCTACCTATACTGTTGTATGCAATTGTAATTTATTTATTATGATCACTTATTTATTGTATAGCATCTGAAAATCATTACTGCTAGTAGTGTAGTAACATTTGAGCTTCATTTTCTCAAATTGCAAAAGGTTACATGCACACACTCATTGTAATGATGAAATCTGTCTCCCCTGGAGAGAGATGGGAAAGGGTGTGAACTGGATTTTGAACCTGGAATATGGTGCTTGCTACCCTGTAACTACCAACTGTCAATCCTGCAGAACACGTTGGTGCACTTAATCACATCATCTTCTGTTCCAAATGGCTATTTTTTTTTCTCTCTCTCGAGTGAACTCATGCTGATGATGTACTAAATCTAAATAGCTTATAACTTGTTTTACCAGTCCTGGGGACCTGATGACATTCTTTTATTTTGTTTTCAAGTTATTTATTTTCTACTTCTTACCATATTAGTATGAGGATGGTTGTGAAGAAATCAGAGGAAAGTAAAAAACTCACAGAAATGAAACACAAATAAGACATACATCAGAGACACCTTAGCTTGTTTTGAATGCAATGTCAGTAAACATTTTATTGTAATGTTTTTGAAGCTTCTAAGAGTGCATTCTTTTTATATTTATTATAACATTATTGATATATAATTCATGTACCATACAATCAATTCACTTAAAATACACAATTGTGTGGTTTTCAGTACATTCACAGAGTTGTTAAACCATCGATACTATCAGCTTTAGAACATACTCATGCCTTATTCCCAGAAGAAGTGAAATCATCTTACCACAGTGATATATGTGCACCCATGTTTATAGCAGCACAATTTGTAATAGCCAAATCTTGGAAACAACCCAAATGCCCATCAGTTGAGGAATGGATAAAAAAGATGTGGTACTTTTATACAATGGAGTACTATTCAGCTGTAAAAAAGGATCACATTGAGGCTTTTATAGGTAAATGGATGAGACTTGAGACCATACTCATAAGTGAAATAAACCAAACACACACGTGTAAACACTGCATTGTCTCCCTAGTATAAGAAACTGAAAGACTCAATAAGATACAAAATTCCCAATAAATATGGAGAAAAGGTTCTGAAGTCCAATGGTGCTTTTATTCTTTGATTTGATTGGTTTAAGTCCCTTTCCTACTATCTGATTGCAATATGTGAGAAGATAGGAACAGCTCCTTTGAAAAATGGGACATTACGGTAGCCATTGCTGGCTTCTTATTGGCCGACTTGAAGGTCTGTAATGCTTTTTTGTTTTATCTGGTTTTATATTACTTCGTTTGGTTTAAGTTTATTGTCTGTAAATGTATGAACAACCATTTTGAAGAAAGCAAGAGACACTAGGGTAACCATTGTTAATCTCCTGTTGTTATGTTTTGAAAACCCGGAGAGCTTTCAGTGTTCTGTTCTGAAATGCTATATTATGTTTGACTCTATTCTGTTTTCTTTTGCTTTGTTTTGTTCTGTTCTGTTTTGTTTTGTTCTATTCTCTTTAAAATAAAAAAAATTTAAAAAAACCCATAATCTAATCTGAATA
>RJWT010007930.1:0-17366 GCA_004365215.1 Cuniculus paca
CTTGAAATTATGATCCTCCCAGTGTACTGAAATTACAAGGATGTACCACCATGCCTGGCTTTCAACCTTTCAGTTTATCTGTTCTTTTTATGGCTTTTTGTATAGAGAATAGAGTTATTTTGGATTAATTCCAGGTCAGAAGACACCTTCAGATTGCAACTGATGCAGAGTTGCCTATGTTAGAGGGGAGGTAGATTGGCTCCTCCCTACCAACTTATTCTTGTTGCTCACCTCATTAGAGGCCTTACTTTCCATTGCAGTCTCCAACTCATGCCACTAGCTTTCTTTGCCAAAGTAATGGCATCTCCCTTATGTAATGACTTGTATTTCTCAATTGATTGCTTGCTGCCTATTTAGCTCCTTGCCTAGATTGCAAACACTTTGAGGACTATGGCTCTTTCTTATCTCTCTCTCCGTGTCCCTCAGAATACTCTGTAGTTTTGGGTACCCTAAAAGCTTGAAGGCATAGCAGGCTGCTGTATAAAAGACTTTTATTCCTTTTGAACTTGGTAAAAACATTTATTAGTGATTTTGTTTGATACTTTTTTCCTAACTTTCTTAAATCTTTTTTTCTTTCTGGAGGCCTGTGGCTCCCAACGAAGCTTATCTGTCCAACTCTGCCACCCTCCCAGCTCCACTTCTCTTTCCTTTCCTTAATTTGGAAAACCATGCTATAATGCTATTTTATTTCCAAATAAGACCATTTGCCATCTCTGAGTCTGGGCTTCACATATATTCTCTGAAGCCAGATTCTCTTTTTATTTATTTGTTTTTTCCTCAGGGGAAAGCGCAAATGCAGTCCTGCACTACCATAAATTATGCAGTTGAGTTTCCCACATTTGGGGAAATCACAGGGGTCAGCACATCGGCAGTGCAGTGGATAGGCCTCACCCTGGGAAAGCCACCTTTATGATAATGGTATCTCTCTTGCCAGGTAAGTACAGATTCTCTTTATTTTTAATGAATAATCACCACTATATATGTTTGAATTTCCAAGAGAAATTCATTCGAAATTAATGCATGGGGTGTGTCATTTAATACTGGGAAGTGGTGCCTGACACAGGTTAGTTAATCCAAAACTCACACTGGAGGAAGAGTTTGTTTTTGATGCAGAAGGGCTTCACAAAATGTCTGATTCATATTTGAAAGAAGATGCCAGGAAGCAGGGAGTTGGAGTTTAGGTCTCAAAGGAGTTGGGGTACCCAGAGATCATAACTTTCTAGAACATGTGGGTGTTAGCTGTCAGTCACACTTGACTTATCAGATCCTAGATGTGTTTATCTAAGAGAAGCCTATGGTCAAATGGAGAAAGGAAGCTGGGGAGCTTTAGTTTTAACTTAAGCTCTGTGGAGTTCCAGTTGTGTGACAGGGGACAGTTTCCACAATTTTTATGAGCTTCATTTTATAAATGTCTTAGTTATTTTCTTATTGCTGAGAAAAAGTACCTGATACCCAAAGTTAAAGGAGGAAAGGTTTATTTAACCCACAGTGTGTAGAGGTTTCAGTCTACAATCATTTCACTCTAAGACAGGGTGGCTTGGCAGATAAGCATCATAGAGGAGAATAGTTCATGATGGGCAGAAGGTAACAAAAAAATAAGGCACCTTAACAGCCTATTTCTGCCCTCTCTATCTTATCAAGGCTACTTAAAGTATGTAGTACTCACATCCTTGATCCTAGTGCCCTGGAACTTAGCACCACACCATGAATCAATCACACATTCTAGATCCAGCCACCTCTGAAGAAACCCCACATATGACCACATAAGGCTTTGGGGAGTCAACTGAACACAAGCCATAGCAATAAAAACATAAATAAACTGGAGTCAAGCTTACAATTTTGGACTAGGTGAACTCTAAGTGCCTTTACTGGTGACTACTAACAAATGATGCCAACTAAGCCTTTAGAGAGGTACAGTACCATGCAAGGTTTCTGGTGGACCTTTAATTCTAAAAACTGTACACTGTTTTCATGGTCTTATTTGTGATAAAGATACAAAATGAAGATAGATCTTTTACTATAAGATTTTGTAGTGGAAGCTACTCAGACTTTCACAGCTGTGGTTCTAAACTTTTGGGGCTTGAGGATTCCTTTAAGAATTTGATCATACCTAGTCCTCTCTTCTGAACACACAAACGCATATATGCAACTTTAAAAAATGACTTTGGAGAGGTTAGTGGACCCTGTAAAGGCTATGGATTCCTTGTGAGCAATTTGTTAAGCATTTCTGCTTTATGATGAATAATTAAGTGGGCTGGATATAAAGCCAACCTCCTTTTTCTGTTATAGCACATTGTTACTGTAGGTATCTGCCTTTGGGCCGGAACCCAAATAAACTTCTTTATTCAATAATGTGCAGTAGGAAATGAGTTAAAGGAGGAAGCAAAAGAAATATATGATTTGTTCTTATTCTCAGCAAGCCTTCAGATCTGTCCAGAACCTAACACAAACATGTTACTTAACCTATCTGAGCCTCAGGTTTCTCATCCTAATAAATGGATAATAGTTGTATCTCTTTCATAAAATTGCTGAGAAAATTAAATAGGGTGGGACTAAAATGAGTAGCAGAGGCACTTTCCTAGGGTGCAAAGTTTCAGAGAGTACACAACAGCTCAATAATAAAGATAAATACTTTAATGCAATACTTTGGAAAATTAAAATTAGTGCAAAAATCCTTGATGAACAAAATACGACAATTTTTAAAAAGAACAACATCAGTATTACTAGTTTTTTGTTTTCTGTCAGCCTTCCAGATGGCCAACCCAGCATTGTTATTAGCCCCCAAAATTTGGTGACTAAGAAAATGTTTGAAAATACCTCATTTAATCCTTTTTGCACCTGGAGTCTTTATCCTATCTAAACCATGTGGCTATCTGGCCCAAATTTGCACGCTTTTGGAAACAGAGCTTGATACCTCTTGAGGTAGCACAAATATGGTACAGTCCTCCAAGTATTTCATTTCTGTGAATCCTATTATTCTAAAAGCAATCCTAGTTTCTATAGCTCCTTTTCATAGGAATGTTCAAGAGGGTGTAAAACTGGCCTGTATCCATTCTAAATGCAGACCCTAAAACTTTGGTATGATCTGAGAAGGCTCAGTTCAGATACTGGGGGATGGGGTGGAATAGGAGGATAAAATAGCAAGACTTACCTTCTTCTCATTTGCAAGCTTACAAGCTTGTTTGTAGCAGCCAAGACTTCAAGAACAAGCAGCTTACAATTTTTTCCTCCAGTGCTACCTTGTTGACATACCTAGACAGTCATACATAGGTAATTAAGATCTGAAGTGAATGTGAATTATGATTCTCAATGATTCTTCCTTGTGATTTGTTGCAATATAAATAACGGTGATTTATTGTGCCTCCACCAACTGCTCTGTCGGTGATAGATCATAACAGTAGATCATGATAATTATGAAATCAGTACAGAGCTGTTTTCCCTCTTGTAATTCAATTGTAACACGGCTGCCTAGGCTGCCGAACATTGCAGCCTGTCTGTTGGAAGCTAGATTGTGTTCAAGAGGGGTACTTTGGTTTATTATGTGATTTATAGCAGTTCATCTCTAATAATTGCCAGGTGCTTGTACTATTACAAGTTGACGGCATTTTACTTGATTTTTGTTTCAGATGCAAATTACGTTCTAGAGTTTGTCATTCCCAGGCTAGAGAATTGTGGAAAGTCTGGGGAGGCCTGAGCAGATGACAGAACCCAGATCTTTGCTCATGCTCCCTCCTTGCCTTGTTCCTGGGCTGTGTCATGCAAATCGTGTCACAATGTTTATTAATTTTTCTGATTTACGCAGAAGAACTTTTTCCCCAAGGAACACAAGATACTTGTCATTTGGACTCTGCTTTAAGTAACTGTAATCTATGAATATCTATTTCATTTAAAACAATCGTTTCTCAAACCAAGAGCAAAAATGCTAGGGCCAGACAGTCTTGGAATAAAAAAGAGTATTTGAAATTGACTAACTTTGGAAAACCTTGGGTTAATAGAAGACATATACAGACAGAAATAAATGAAATCTTTTTTTAAAGTAAAGGAAATTCTTTGCTGCAAGACTTCTTAGAGACTTCGCTTTGAGAATGAACATGGTTGCTTTCTGAAAGCCATGGAATACAGCAGTAGAGAAAAGATGGTTGTCTGTTCTTGGCTCATCTGTCCAGCAAGAGGTAGAGTGGCCTTTTGATTGGTTTTGACAACAGAATGTGGCAAAGCAACATTGTTTAATATGAGTGCTAATCCTTAAGAGATATGCAACTGCTGTCTTTTCTACTTCAAAGATTCCTCCTTAAAACCCAACCACCATGCTGCTGAAAGAGCTCAGGCAGCCTCCAGGAAAGACCCAGGTCGGTGGAAACCGTGGCCCTGTGTGAGCTCCCAGTTGGCAGCCAGCACCAAATGCTGGCCGTGGGGGTGAGGCTGTATTGGATGAGAAGCAGCATCTTCCAGTCAACTGAAACCATTATGAGAAAGAATAAGTTGGATTTTTAAGGAATACTAAAAAAAATCAATTCACATAACAATTGTACACTATTGAGTGCAGTGTGATATTTCAATACTTAGTACAAAGTGCATCTCTGGTACCTTAAATGATTGCTGTTTCTTTGTGTTGGAAACATTCAAAATGTTAGACACTGAAATTTTAGGTGGTGTATTAGTCACAATTTGTAACTGAAACTTCTGCCTCTCCTTTATTTTTTCAATTATAATACACTATTCATTCTTTCATAGAATTTAGTATTATTTCCTTCACCTTTTCTCCTGTATAAGCAAGCTCTCCAACAGCAGTCTGTATTTGTTGTATTTACCTCTGCATAGCACAGTGACTCCACTCATTCCCTTCCTAGCACAGTGATTGGCACTGCGTTTGACTTCAATAAATGTATGTTGAATGAATGAATGAACATTTTTAGGAAATGGTTTTGAAATGCTAATTTTGTACTCAACCAGAACTAAGGCTGTCTAGTTGCATGATAGAAATATCTTTTGTCAAAGAGAAGGTTATCTAAAGCTCCCTTAAATATTGAACACATGGTGCATCTATGGTAGGTGTCAACGTGGAAAACCTCAAATTACTGAAATTTTGCTTCAACCATGAACTGGACTTAAAGGCAATCAGTTGGTATTCACCAGAAACAACGAAATCCCACTAACATGCTTTCCCTTTTATCCTTCTCCAGGAGAAAGATATTCTGAGGTTGTTGAATGTCACTTTCAAGCATATTTTTATTTTTTAAGTAGAAAGGCACAAACATAAAAATACAGACTAAGCTCCATACACTGACATGTATCTCCCTATCCATTTCATTTTATTTCATTTGCTGTTAGTTTTGTATGTACGTATACACATATATTTCATCTTCAGCTGCGATAGAGGATTCCATTTTATGACTATCAATCTACTTGTTTGCTGTCACACTGATGGGTAATTAAAATCATTTCCCATCTTTCCCATGGTAAACAAGGCTGTGAAGAACATTCTTGCGCCTGTCTCTCTGTGCATAGTAAGAGTTGTTTATTGTTGTTTTCCAGACAAGAAAACTGCAGCTCAGGTTACTTAAGGGACTCTTTTACTATCAAGCAATCATCAGGTGAGGGCCAGAATTCAAATCCAGTCCATGTTCTCACCCTTGCAGCCTTTCACTTCCTGAAAGGCCCAGAGCCCTCTGGACAGGGGTATGCTGCTTGGAGAGGAATCTGAGGGAGGAAGCTTCATGGAGGCTCATCTGACTGGCCTTAACTGGCTTCTCAGTATCCTGGTGCAGATCACTGAGTGACCGCACATCATGGAAGCCAGAGTGGAGCCAGGACAGGATCGATAATTCTAAGTCATAAAGTCAACACTCAGCCTTGCCACTTCCCACTGTGGAACTCGGCACCCGCTGCTTCCCTTTTCTGAATGCCATCTCTAAAACAGGGATAGTAACATTCACACCTCACAGGCTGATTGTGTCCCTGGAGGTGCACGATGTGAACTTTGGCACTAAAATGTGCTGTCCTTGTAGACCTATTGGTTTGGTCTATCAGTGGAGATCAGATAATGTCTTTTGGTTTTTGACTGTTAACAATTTGTCACCTCTAGGCTGGAGGTAATAAGTTAAATTTAAGGTCAGATTTGCCTTGAGAATGCAGAGCTGAGGTCTGTGAGCAGAAATGTGTGCTGACGCAGAGACCGGTAGCTTCAGATCTGTGCTATGTGAAGGGGCTGCTCATCCTGCAGCGATGTCTGGCTGACTTGGGGCATAAGGCCAGTCAGCATGGGAGGCTAACTGCAGGGACAAGAAATAGAGGCTCTGGACTGCCTTTGTTTCTTAGTTTTAAGAGGGATGCTAAAAGTCTGTGAGTTGACTTACTTAAAGTGTGCATTGAGTTATGGAATATGTGAGAGGTGGACTGGTTAACTAGGTGATGCATTTCTAAGGAGAGGATAAATGTTCCAGCTGGAGAAGATAAATGTCTTCAGGACCACAGAGTGCATTTGGTTCTATTGCACTCAGGGGGAAGTACTGCTTGGCGTGTGTCAACCATCGACTGCCAATATGGCGACCTTCGTTCTTGTTTTTCTCCTGTTAATCTCTTCAGCATTCTTTAGTTTGATCTTCTCTGTTCTTTTGTGAAGTGCAGAAATGGCCCAGTGAGGCCCTTAGTACCTTTGTTTTGCTTATTGGAATGGACTTGGGCTTGGAAGGCCCTGTGTGTTTCCAGTATTTGCAATGACACTGGGGCAGTGGACAGTCAGAGCTGGAAGGATCTCAGAGACCTAAAGCCACACTTTGCTCATCTGCCAGGTGAAAGATGAGGGACCAGAGAGAAAGTAACTCATCTAGGATCTCACAGTTACTTAATGGCATTCAAGGATTCAGAGCAGATGGATAAAACCCTGGTCAGTGCTCATTCCACGTTTTGTGGTGGACCACTCATCCTGTAAGAACTGTCCAACTGTCCAGTCTGAGAACTGGCTCCATATCTTTGCCACTACCCAATGTGCTGAGGTCTTCCTGGAGAGGATAGGGTCAATTAGAGTCAGACAATTTCCCAAGTGTCCCTCTGAGGTTTTGCTAAAGGAAAGTTTTTTGTTTTGTTTTGTTTTGTTTTGTTTTGTTTTGTTTTGTTTTGTTTTGTTTTGTTTTATAAATCTACAGCCTTCCCCACCATTGACCAATTCCACAGTTTGCTTAGTAATGGGAAGTTGTTCTTATGAGTAGGGAATATCCAGTCATGCACTATGGCCTGCCCTTTCCTCCTACAAAACATAACAAGGGTCGGCAGTGCTTACCTGGAGGACAGGGTCAAGAAGGATTCAGAGGTTTGAAATGAAGTATGTAAACCCTGCTCTCTGCCACCAGCATGGGGATGGACATAGTGTCTGTGGCATTTGTTTACTTTCCCACTTTCCTTCTTATTTGATATCAGTGTCATCTCTAGCTTTCCCCTAACAGACTTAGGGATGCAAAACACCATGTGTGAAGCCCAGTGGTGGTTGTTGCAGGAACCACCTCTCACGTAAGGAATTTCTTTACCTATGAGGCTGGCAATGCAGCCCTCTGACCTCCTCCACCCAGTTGAGCAACTGACACATTCCCCGACCTCTAAGATCCTAATCGTCACCCCTCTAAGCAGAATTTCACTGAGCCTTAGAAGCAGAGAAATTCAGCAACAGAAGAGCTGTCAGGAAGAATCTACGCAGAAACCTGAAGTTATGCTTTCATAACTGAATAAATAACTCCTTGAGCAATAATTTGTTTGCAAGCTGTTAATTAGCAGCATAATTAATTTCTGCAGATTATAAATAACAAAGCACAAAGTGGCATTCCCAGGAGAGCCAATGAAAAATTACCTCAACCATTTTAAGAACCAAAAATAGATCACAATGAAACAGACTTAAATGGCTCGAGAGTCTGGATGGTGCCGCTTTCTTTTTCTTCGATGGGTTTAAAAACATTTTTTTTAAACCCTAGAAAACTTAACAACTATAAACTTGCATCTGAAGTAAAAAATGTATTGGCAAAAAGCAGTTTCATTAATCACCCCGTTCTCTCTTATGTCTGGCATGTTGAGAAGGAAAGAAAATCTCTGTTTATCTCTGCTTCAAACAAACAGCCGCATAAATAGATTATTCCCAATAGAAAGATTTTCCCTACACTAATCTCAGAGCAATCATTCACTGCTCTAAATGAGCAGTTACTTAAAATGTTAAGAAGGGATGCTAATTAGCTCAAGGAAAATCCTGCCAAGTATTTAATTTTCAGAAAATGAAATGAAGATAGGAAAGGCTGGTCACCTTTTGCAACCTTTGAATACTTGTCTTGTACCTAGTTCCTGGCTTTGAGTATCTGCCTAGCTTAGAACATGGACTATAGGATGCTGACTGATGGAAGGTGTCCATCTCTTAGTTTAGAAACTGAAGCTTAAGATCATCCTTAAAGTTTGGGAGCAAGACTCTGAACTTTATTTGTAACCTGGAAACTTTCAGGTGTAAGTAACTCAAAAAAAGGTTAATTGAAGAAGAAAGTCAAATGAATCTAAGAAAATCCAAGGTGAACGGAGGCTGGAAGGAAACTGGTCCAAGAGGAATGAAACAGATATTCCAATAATAACAGTCATACATGCTGCAATTTGACATCACTTAGCTCTGAGCTTCCAGTAGCCAAGGTGAGAATCGGCATGGAGTTAAAGAACTCATTTTATTGAAGAAGAGGACCAGAGAGAAGGCAGGAGCATGGCCTGTGATCGGTGTCATGATGGCCAAGGCAAAGGCACTAACCAGGCCTTTTAGTTGAATTTAAACTGACCTCTTCACATAAAAGTTTCATGTGGGGGCAAGTTGTTCAACCTCCTTCTATTCAAAGATTAATCTTTATTTTGAAAACAAAACAAAACAAAACAAAAAAACAAGCACAAAAACTTTATCTTAAAATAATTTAAGATCCTTAAGTTGTCAGAACAGAGAGTTCTCACCCAGTTTACCCCAGGGATAACATCTTAGATACAATAGCACAACATCAACACTGGAAAATTTTATAGGCACCAGAATATTAACCAAACTATAGACTAGATTCAGGTTTCTCTAGTCTCTGGTTTGGCTTTAAGAGGAACTATATATAATGTGTTAGCTCAATAATAATAAAGACACCAAGCCCCAGGGTTTCTGTAGAGATCACAGAATATCGTAATAGTAATAGACATGACCCATTTAATATCTTATGTGACTTGGCCACAAATATGCACTCAGTAAATAGTAGCCACCATTGTCCTCCTCTTTAGTATGAATTAATAAGAAGAAAGTTATTTGCCACAGAAGCTGTGTGATGCTTCCTAAACACTATACCTGACTTATCATTTGTCTTTAGCCCAACTGTCCAAGGGGAAGAGAAACATTTGGTGAGGTATGACAGTGCTTAGACCATAAAGAGGGTCTGTTGAAGAATGAAGACATGTATACTGGCACATTAAATCAGGGGTCTTGTACAAAATGGAAACAATGGAAACATCTTCATTTCTGTTTCAGACAGTGGTTTATTTTCTGCTTCCCTAGCCACGCAGAAAGTAAGAGCTCCTTTCTCGTCCCTCTGATATAAAAAGAACAAAATGCCTAATTATAGATAGTGCTTTTCTCAGACCCAAGCCAATTCTGCAGAGAAGCTGGGTATGAGTTTGCAGTTTTATTGTTGCCTATTGCGTGTGTTTGAACATTTCTGCAGACGTTTGTGCTATTCTGTTCAATTCCATTTGACACAGCTAAGCTCTTATTATATATGTGCATTTCATGATTCTTTCTGGGCACTACAGGATGCACAACAATAAAAACAAGGTGACTTTTACCCCCAAGGAGCTTATAATCTACTGGGGATATGAGATAGAACAAGGACACACACTCTAATATTATTTCTCATTGAATTTATGTATTGCCAGTTGTTTCATTCAACTCTTGAGTAATACTGTCTCAGGCACAATAAACTGACTATAAAAGGAATATCTGCCCAGAAGCTTCTAATATTATTGGAGGAAAGAGGGAGCATTATTTATTCACCCTGGAAATATTTGTTGAGAACATACTGTCTGCCAGGTAATGTTTTTACATATTGAAGGGTTAGCAATGAATGAGACAAGACTCTTGTTCTAATGGGTTCTCTAGAAAATGCATAAAGCAATGAAGGAAATAGATTGACGATTGGTCATTGATCGAATACTACTGGAAGAATACGATGAAGAGGCTTCTATGGGAGGCAGCTGTTTGTCAGACCTTTGCTAAATGGAGATGCTCTGAAGTTAGGGGGAAGGCAGGGAAACACTGCAGGCAGAAGTACCAGAAAATGCAAAGAACAAAGGTAATCTTAAATGAGAAGAAAGAAAACGATTATGATATTCAGCACAGTGTAGGCCTTCAATACACAACTATTGACACAAAGATAGGGCTAATGGGCATGGCTAGAAGGTCCGAGACCAAGGATGGCTCTGAAGTGGTAGTGAGTGGGGTGGAGCAGTGCTAGAAGGAAATATTTAACATGGCTCTCAAGACAACATCTTCCAGGTAGAGGGAGAGGATGGCCTTTCCTTGAAAAAGTAAATGATTCCAAACCTTTTTGTGAGCAGGCCTCATTGAGAGTATGTGAGAAAAACATGCTGGAAGGGTGGCAAGAATAAGTATAGGAGGTGAGGCAGACAAATAAATGTCTACTCATTATTTGTGAGAGGAATTAGTACTACTCGTTACCAACATATTTAATAGTTTCTCTCTTTCTCTCTCTCTCTTTCTTCTTCTCCTTCTTCTTCTTCTTCTTCTTCTTCTTCTTCTTCTTCTTCTTCTTCTTCTTCTTCTTCTTCTTCTTCCTCTCTTTCTCATGCTACTGTGGATTGAACCTTATTGCTACTTAGCATTTAGCTACTCCCCCAGCCCTTTTAGTTCTTATTTTGAGACAGAACTTCTCTAAGTTGCCCAGGCCAAACTTAGACTTGCAATCCTCCTTCCTCAGCTTCCCAGAACTCTGGGAATACAGGTGTGTGCCATCACACCAGGCTAATGTTAAGCATTTATTAAAAATTTGCTACATGCCGAGGACAATGCTATTTTACCTTGACTGTCTTAGTACTGTCAATATTTTATTTTACAAGTGAAGAAACTGGGACTCAGAGAAGTTAAGTAACTTATCCAGTCACATAATCAAGTAGTGGTGGTAGAACATAAGCTCTGGTCTGTCTGAAATCAAAGCCCATGATACATCACATGATAATCTGTTCATTGAATATGCACCATTGAATTTGCTTCCCTAAATCTTTCTGCTATCTCAGAGCAGATGGGAATTCTGATTAAATTCTGTGGAACAGCCTGTTAGATAGCTTCAGTATCATCATTAGTGACAAGGTTTTATCATCTCTAAGTCATCTGACTGAATGTCAGCAGTAGTGATGGTGGTAATGGGATGTGGCCAGCAAAGAATTAGAGGTTATGTGGTCTAAAAAAATAAGCTGCTTATTTGTTAAGTTAGCTTCTTTTGTGATAAAAGGTAGTGCTTGGCCGGGGTGAGAAGACATATTACAGACATTCCTTATTGAGATTACATCCTGATAAACTCATTATTAATTAAAACATAATAAAGTGGAAAATGCATTGCATACATTTAACCTACTAACATCACAGTTTAGTGGAATAGTCCACTATGGTTGGTTGTTGGTTGGTTGTCATCCTGACTGGGTGGGTTCTGAGGATCTGTAGCTCCATTCTACCACCCAGCATCATGAGAGAGAAATCACCAGCCTCAGAAAAGGTCAGCACTTGAAATTCGAAGTCCAGTTTCTACTGAATGCATGTTCCCTCTGCACCACCAAAAGTTGAAAAACCATAAATCAAATCATCCTAAATAGGGTACCATCTGTACTTCCTACCAGGAAAGCATGAGATTTTGGAGCAGCTTTTATTTCTGCACCACATAAACTGGATCTTACATATTTTGAGTATGTGATTGAGGCCACTACTTGATAGGCATGGCAGCTGCTTTTAAGAGCACCCTTGTTTCTGGGCATAGGTTCAAAGTCTTAACATCAAAGTGGAAGTGGCTAATTAGGGTACAGAGATAAGGTAGTCGGGTCATGGCTTTCATCACGTTGCACTCATGGCCTAACACATCACTCAGACACCAACCATTGTTCGAGGCATAATCTTGGCACTTTGTCTTGTGCTGTTGTTCCTAAGGGGTATTGATCAAGAGAGTAAGTAATACAGCATGTTCAGAAAGCCTAACTTTTCTTCCAAGGTAACACTCGCAAAGGAGCAATCACATGTGCTTCAAGTAACGTGATACTACTGCACTTGATAAATTAAATTTCTTTCTTTTTCCAAACCTTTCCCTGCCTCATCCTTCTTGGCTTTCTTGCTTATCTCTCTTTTGTGCTATTAGACAGTTGATTTCTTCCTCTGAACCTTATTTTCATCATCTCATTTCTAGACAAAATTGGTCAAGGATTGCAAATTGTGTTTTTTTCACCATTCACTTGGGTATGTCCAGGCTTAAGGGAAAGAGTTCTGTGATTGATTGGAGATGTCTGCTGTGGACATAGGAAGTGTGTATATGCCCATGTGTAATGACTGAGTTGGTTTCTACTTTTCTGCATCCAATATTCATTGATTATGTATCAACATCCCATCATACAAGCAGAAATCCCATTAAAATCGCCCTTTTGGAGGTGGATCAGTAGTGCTGTTTTTATATTTGAGAGTAGCATGTCATGGCAACTGAACAATGTCAGACAGACTGGCAATGACCAAGTCTTGGCCACTGTGGGAGGGAGTGGGCCAGGCTCTCTGGGGCCTCACAACTGTCACTGTGTCTCTGATTTTCTTGCCAGTCGGAAAGATCACACAAGGTACTCTACCTTTCTGATATGCCATGAAAGAGCAAACAAGCAAAGATCAGGCCTCTGCCTGGTGTGGGTGATGAGACGCCTTCTCTGTGGTTAAAAGTGGTGAACAGCATGGGAGGTGCAGCAGAAGAGGGTGGAGGTGACCTTTATCAGTCTGATTCACTCCTGCCCTTGACTTTGAGCCGAGCAGCCTGGCCTTGACTCATTACTATTTAAAGCTGCACACTTTTCTCTTCTCGTTCTCAGTCTACATTTTCTATTATGTGCTCATTTTAGGAATGAACTAAACTTTGTCTTCTCCACTGGGTTTTTTTTTCCTGCAGGAGGAGGGGTCATCTTCTCATGTGTGCTGTGGGGAGGGTTATAGATTTCTGAGCCAGTCATCCAGCTTTTTCATTCTTCTTTATGCCACATTCATGATCTGAGGGCAAAAGTTTGAAATTGTGAAGACTTTCTTAGAATATTATATATATTAACCATTTATTTGTCACACACACAAAGATATTGCATACTTCCCTAAAATAGTATTTATCTTGTGACTCTGAAGGCACCTTTGTAGCACCAAATTAATAATAAAAAAATACAATAAAGTGATAGAATATGAATAGCCCTTTTAGAGAAGAGGGACTCTAAATGGGCAATAAGCATATGAAAAGATGCTTAACCTCAATACTAATCAGGAACATTTCCAATTAAATACATGACGCAAACATTTTAAGTGCATTATCACCAAAAGCTGGGAATGTGCCAAGGAAAAGTGGGCTCTCACGTGTTGCTGATGGAGATGGAAATTGTTTCAGCCTTTGGAAAGCACTCTGGCAATATCCATTTAAAGTGAAGGGTATAGACCTCTTGACCCTACAATCTCATTCTTGGGAAACTGGATGATAAAGAAAGGCACCAGTACATAATGATGTTTTTATTCTAGCATGTTTCGTGGTGGAAGGAAAAGGAAAGGAATAAGCCAAATGTAATGAAACAAACTGAGAATCCAGTAATGTAGGAATGGCTGAATGAAATATGTGTGAAACATCTACAGTTTGTAATGATTTGCAACCAACAAAAATAATGAGTTAAGTTTGTATTATTTAACTTAAAAGAGTTTCTATAATGTATTGCAAAATGGGAAAACCTATATGTAGAAATAGGTATAGAGTATGCTATCATTTTTATAACTGCAAGAAGCAACAAGAACAATGTAATTCTGTGTAATACATTGATGGTTATCTGTATTTGTTTGGTAATGAAAATCATGAGGAAATGAAAATGTTAAGTCCTTAACATTTGTTTCTGGGAGGTGAGATGGAGGAATAAAATGTGTGGAAAGAATAAGTGGAGAAAAAGGGATGTAAATACAATTATAGAAGAAAAATATTTACAGTAAAACAGTATGTATATATAATGTCATCTCAGTTACAAAAAAGACTTTATATATGTGTTCTTGGAGAATAACATATGTGGAAACATGATCACAAAAAAGTTCACTGGGATCATTTGTCAACAGTGAGATTTCAGATTGTGTTTGCATCTTATTTATGCTTAGTTTTCTTCATGTGTTCAAATGATGTCATCAGAATTGATTGTTTTTTCTCCACTTCTGAATTTGAATTTCTGTGGTTTCATTCTTAGCTACTCAAGTGATCCCAATATATCATCCTAGTCCAGACTTGTATTCTGTCGCTTTAGGGAGCCCAGTCTATGAATGCCATGTTTATAATAGTTCTGACAGAAAGTTCCAACCATATTCTCTTGGTCTGGCTTTATATCACAATGAACCAATTGCTGTTGCCAATGACAACAAGAATGTAGAATATTCTGACTGCACTGAGGGTAGGAAAGGGTAAGGGAAAATTTACCAGTTTTTACCAGAATATGAATACATTACAGGGCTGCTGTTAGAACATGTCATTCTGGAGGGGGAGAGGAGAAAGTTGAGCAACAGTATGAAATACTACAATGAGGAAAACAGTCAACTATGAGTAAGATGGGCAGGAGCTGAGGGAAAAGGAGAGGAGGTAAGAAGAGAGAAACAGTTAAGGCAAAGGTTTCTATTCAAACATTTACCTTTCTCCACATACTGATCTAAGATTTAGGTGCAGACAACAGATCCACTCTGATACAATATGCGATATAAAACATTTTTAAGGCCTGGGAGAGCTGGAAAACCAAGCTTGGATGCTACTTACTAGGATAGATGCTGTGTCCTACCAAGTGACTGATGAATGAGCATGAGGAATGCTGTTACAACTATCACAGAAAAAATACATGTCTCGGGGATCTAGCTCAGCGGCCTAAGCGCCTGCCTGGCAAGCGCAAGGTCGTGAGTTCAATCCCCGGTGCCGCAAAAAAAAAAAAAAAAAAAAAAAAAAGAAAAAATACATGCCTGTACCGTGCTTCACAGAAGAACCATGTAACCTTGAACTTGTAGTATTTGTTAATTTGCAGCTTTTAATGTTATGCAGATGGGTCTACTTAATGGAGCAAGGCTACATAGTTGCAAGAGAGTCTTGAAAATGTCCCTAGCTTTGGGATCTTACTGTGAAGAAGGAATGCTTGAAGGAAATGGAATCCTTGTGGATAAACCACTGTGCGTTTTCTGTCACATTCTATCCTGTTGATTATTTAATACCATACCTACTCTTCCTATTCCTAAAACCCAGGAAATAAGAATACTATCAAAAGCATGCTCTTGCATAAGATAAGAAAAACCTACTTCTCTTGAACATAATAAAAAAACTTGACATCACTCCTAAAAGGGAAGGTCCAAATTTTCATAGTCATTTTATCCTTCTCTAAGTGATACTGTTTTTTCTCTAGTCTTAATTTTATCTTGATACCTGAAAGCTGTAGTTGTCAGTTTTTTGTGTGGTGCTGAGGATCCAACCCAGAGCCTCTTGCAAGCTAGGCAATTGTTCTACCACGGAGCTGCATCTCCAGGACTCTATAGTGTAATTTGTAAAGGTAATCACCACAAGAATATATCATATGAAATAATACAGGAAACTAAAATTAGCTAAAATAAATAAATATCCACATAACAGGTCAAGGAAAATACATAGATCGCTTCTTCAATCTTGGCTTCCATAGTGGGTCATGAGGTCAGAGTTGACATTTAAGACTTCTTCATTTCCCAGTCAATATTTCCCTTTCTCTATCAGCATCTAACTTGTTGGGATTGGTCTAGTGGGTCATTCATTTTGACGGGTTTGAGTTTTGATGATATCACCAA
The DNA here is from genome assembly GCA_004365215.1 of Cuniculus paca. Classification (NCBI taxonomy): domain Eukaryota; kingdom Metazoa; phylum Chordata; class Mammalia; order Rodentia; family Cuniculidae; genus Cuniculus; species Cuniculus paca. The sequence goes on from RJWT010007930.1 coordinate 16,091, forward strand.
TTTACTGTTTCTGCCATTTGCTGTTTAACACTGGGAATGACAGTCCTGGGGAACTGAGTTTCCCTCTACCTTTCCTCACTTCTGTTGTGTGGAAAAGAGTTTGTCTCCTTCATAGTAAGGACTGATCAACTTAATTAATACTTTTCCTTTGAGAGGCAGAAGGTGGCCATATAAGTCTCATATCACAATCAAGGGAACAATTGTACCCATTGTGGAAGAAAGCATTTCTCCTTTATCAAGACACTGAAGTCAGGAAAGTTCAGAACTATTAAAATACAAAGAAATACTTGTTTTAGTCGTTAGTTGCAATAGTGAGAGGAGCTACTCACTTTCCCTCTCATTGTTTTCTGCTCCTTTGTCTTCAGGCTATCAAGAAATAGCACCATTATGGTCTCTGGTTTGTTCAGAAAATATATTACATAGGACAATTATTCAATCTTTTGAGATGCTGCCTCCATTATTTGATACTTTAGTAGGACATTCCATCAGTCTGTAAGATCAGCAACTTCTGGATGCTAGGATACATAGAAAAAGAAGCAAAGCCCCTGAAATTAAATACTGTCTCACTTTATATACATAAATGAAGTGGCAGAGTTGTGGGTCTAACCATGATCATGAACAAAGTATTTAGTGATTCTATGTCTTATGAGACTAGAAGGTATTATGTATGAATAAGGAATAGAAAACTATGGAAAGAATAATTTATTTGAGTATGAATGTGTGTCCTTTCATGAAGAAAGGGATCTAATCCTCTAATCTTATTTTTCCAAATACTTGGACCTCTTATAATGGGATTGCTTAAGATCCTATGTATTTGAAAAATTTTCCTTAAGTAACTGGAATAGGGGAAAGGAGGAAAGAAGGAAATGAAAAAGAAAAAGACATAAATTTGTATATATATATATATATATATATATATATATATGATAGCTGAAATGACCATACTACTAATTGTATCAGTTCTTGAAAATGAACAGTTAATACTCATATGATTAAATCAATTTTACATGTCTATATCCAGTCATCTAAGCAACCCTTTTGAAGGTAACAATATGCAATATTACAACCATTGTTAAATTCCTATCATCTTGTTTTGTAAACCTCTACTGTTATTGTTTTTGGTTTGTTGTTGTATGTTGTCTCTTTTGCTTTTTGTTTTTCTTTTCTGTGTCTTTTTTTCTTTTAAATAAATAAAAAAAAGAAAAAATAACAAAACAAAATATCTTCCTTTTATCCGTTGTCCTTCCAGGTCATCCTTGAGTGAGGTTGAAATGCT
>RJWT010007931.1:0-26933 GCA_004365215.1 Cuniculus paca
GAGATCATTGTACACAATGAAAACAATCATACTTGTTTCTCAGCCATGACTGGAGAAAAGGGTGTCTGTAGTTCTCTGAAATCTCCAAGCACAGAACTGGAAGTGGTGATGCTCAGGTGTAGGGAAAAGGCCCTCTGTGAGTGTCAGAAGCCCAGGGCAGTGGAGGTGCCACTTGGCATTGGTTGTTTTATCTTGTTTTGCTTTCCTTACCTTCTCTAATGGCTCCCTCAAGAGGGCACTGAACTAACATTGATTCTGCATTTTTAGTTTCTTGCACTTTTGGGTACTGATGTAAAAGCTCTATGTACTCTAACCAAATCCCTGAATCATCCCTTTACCAGGCACTGTTGGGAGCTGGTAGAAAACCAGCAGCCTCACTGTTTCCCCAGGATACGGCTGCCAGGAGCCCATTCCTTCCTTGGCCAGGGCAGCCTCCTGCCTGCCTCATTCCAGAGGTGTCAAAGTGAGAGGGAAGAAACAGCAACATCTCTGTCAATGACAAAAAAAAATGGCAATGCCTTTTTGTTGGTTGGTTTTGGTTTTCTGTTTCTTGCTCTTTTTTTTTTAATTTACAGTGCTAAACTTTGCCAGCTACCAATCTGAGTCCCTTAAACTAATTCATACAGTACTCCTAGTGAGCCTAGAACAGAGAGCATGTTATCTTTTTAGGAGGAGACATAGATATTAATTTTCCCAGGTCCCTACACTGGGAGTGATGGAACGAGACGGAGAATCATGTTTTCTGATTCTCAACCCAACTCTTAGCTACCCATCTGCTGATGAAAGGTCGATGAAGGACAGAGAATGAGAAGCAATGGAGTGCTTCATTTTAGCTACACATTTCCATCTGGTAATACTGATTGGTGATAACCAGATAAGTAGCAGTGCATCTGTTTTCAGCGCTTTGAACTATGCACTGTGCAAAGTGCTCTATAACTATTATCACATTTAGTCTCTGCTAAGACAGGTTAATACTCTCATTCTCAGTTTCACCGTGAGCAAATTCAGAATTTTAAATGGCTCCCAAGAAGTCAGGAGCAGAGCTGGGCATAAATCCAGGATGAGTAACCTTCAAAGTCAGTCACTTGTAAGCCACTGTGTCCTGGATGACTTCAGAGGAGGGGAGGGGAGAGAACAAAGGAAGGAGTGGCTCAAAGCACATTTACTTTCAAGACACCATTTCACAAGCACAGCCAGGTCACAGTGCAATTCACAGCCAATGGGGAAGGCAGAGGGGAGTCACACATGGGCCTGACCTCGGGATGCCCACAACAGTGTGGCAATGTTTGAATTTGCACAGATATTTTCAACAGACTGTTGCACCTTGCGCACCAGTTCAAGTGCTGCTGTCAGGCTAAGTCTCCATGGTCCCATTTAACCCAGAGCCCTGAGGCCAGTACTGCGTTGGAAACACGGGCTAATCCACAAGGCTGCAAGGAAGCACTCAGGAGAGTGCGTAGGCCACCCACCCCACACTCCAAAATCAAGAGACTGTGTGTGCGCCTTTATCCTCATGGCTTGTTTATTTTTGACATGGTAAAGTGGAATCACATTTTGAAATGCAAACCCAGTGTGTTGGTTACTTTTCTCTTGTTGCTAGGACAAAATACCTGACACCCAAAGCTAAAGGAAGAAAGGTTTATTTAGTTCATAGTTTGCCTAGGTTTCAGTACATAATCTGCTGGATCTAGGGTGGCACATGGCAGAGGGGCAACAGTTCATGGCAGTCAGAATACAGCAACAGCAACAAGAGCAAAAAAAAGGAGGAGTGTGGAAAGAAGACTCTTTGGTCCCTTATATTGTATGTAGGCCACATCCACCTTAGGTAATAATCCCAGCATTGGACCATGAATCATTCACAAACTCTAGAAACCAGCCCCCATGACTGCATGAGGCTTTGGGGGAGACATCCAGACACAAACCATAACACCCACTCAGCCTGACCCAGAACAGGGCTGCCTCGGGGGTGTCTCCAGTCAGACTCCAACAGACTGAGGTCAATTTGTTTGTTGCTTTGACAAGCCTTCAGGAGCTCAGAATCTCTCTGTACCTGATATAAAGGAAGCACTGAAGGGCTGGGGATCTAGCTCAGTGGCCTAAGCACCTGCCTGGCAAGCACGAGGTCATGAGTTCAATCCTTGGTGCTGCAAAAAAAAAAAAAAAAAAAAAGACAGGGACGCACTGGTCAAATAGACATAGAGAAAAGTTGTTGGGTTTTTTTTGTTGTTGTTTTTTTGTTTTTTGTTTTTTTTTGGTACTGGGGATCAAATCCAAGGGTGATTTACCACTGAGTTATACCCCAGTCCTTATTTATTTATTTATTTATTTATTTTTGAGATAGACTCTCACTAATTTTCCCAGGCTGGCCTAAAACAAGTGATCCTCCTGCCTCTGCCTCCCCTCAATGCTGGGATTACAGGTATGTGGCACCCTACCTGTTTGAGATGACTTGTTTTTATGGTTGGTATGTGATAGCCAAAGTCCATGGCTTCCTGGAAAAGGGCTCTGTAGTAGAATGGACCTTTAAAAAATGCTCATTACAGAGTTAATGCAATAACAGTGATAGTGCAGAGTTGTCCTTTGGAGACCAAATCACAGAGAAGTTTCTGTTTGTGTACCTTATTCACCAACAAGATGCCTGCTTTCCACTATGGCCTAACGAATTAAACTCACACCGGGCCATAAGACTCAGCTTCTTAGAAACAAAAAGCAGTAAGATCTCTGAGGAAGGAGAACTCTTCAATGCCAACCAGGCCATGTTATGCCCACATTAAAGTCAAGATGCAAAGAAGGGATGTAGCCTGGCAAGGTCACTCAACGAGTCAGTGGCCCAATTCTCCAGGATGGCAGAGCCCACATCTCTCCCTGGTACCCCTCACAGCACTCCAGCAGAGTCTCCTCCACGGGGCTGTGTTGGGGGTCGGGTGAAAATGTTGTCTGGTGGCTGGCCTGCTCACTGATGCAGAGAACCAGTGCTTGCCCTGCTGACCATGTGTCAGTCTGAGGGACTTCTTCATTCAGACCCACTCCCAAGCCATTGGTAAAAGTATGCACTTGGAGTAGCTAACTGGATGTTAGCCCACATTGAGGAGAGTAGCCTCAGGTTTCTGGTTCATACAATATAGCCCACTCCTCAACTAATCTTTTTACTCCACTCCTGCCCTCCATTCCTCATCACTGGCTGCATGCCTACCCTGAGTCATCTTGTCACTGTACCTCTGCACACGTGCATGCACCCATGCTTTCGTGGCAGCAAAAAGAAATGGCCTCTTCCATCCCCCTCTGGATTATCCCTAAATTGCTACTAATGGGCATTTAGATGAGGATTTACTGGTCCCCATTGTAAAACACAAAGCAGTTTTCTAGTTCTACCTACAGTCATTGAGGGTATGACTCACTAATGCGTAAGTTTGACTCCTATTTCCACTACTTAGTAGCTTATGAGACTTAGGGTAAGTTATATGAACTTTCTGTAACTCATTTTCCCATCTGTGAAATGGGAGTAACAGTAGATCTATCTTATAGTTTCTTGTGAGAATTAAATAAATTAACAGAATGAAGTACTGGAAATTATGTGTCCCAAATTAGGATATAGATAGATATAGATAGATATCCCCATTTTTGCCTAAAAATAAGACCTATTTAGAAAATAATCAGCCTTGAAAACTATAGAGGTTGAAAATGTCAGCCATATTGCTATATTTATCCTTTAAGTAAGTGTATTGTATACTCACATTGACTATGTCATATGCAAAAGACATTTTGAATATCCAATCCATCTCATGACCTGAGTTTCTCAGAACATCCTAGAAAACATAATTCATCACTAGTGATTCAAACTGAAGCACAAGGAGCATCACACATTTAACAAGTTGACTCTAGCATCTTGATATTGTTGACCAGAACTAATATAATGTGAAAGAGAACACATTAAACTTAACTGAATTGGAATCTTTCCATGAGCTACCACAGCCTGACTCAGCATTGAAAAAGTACGTCTCCAGCCATACTGAATGCACTGCATCTCATCTGCCTTGGAAACTAAGGAGGGTCATCCCTGGTTAGTACTTAGATGAGAGAAAGTACACAGTCAAGTTTTACAAACACTTCCTTGTGCCTGACATAAAACTGATAATCACATACTGGGGGAAGGATGGGCCCAAGAACACAATTTGTGAGCAGCCATGATATCTTAGGAGAAGAAACCAAGCCCAGAGTTCTCACTCAGACCAAAGGAAACTAGATGCTTGGCAACCTCACTGCTAACTTGATTCCCAGCAGAAAGCTCAAGAAGATAATTCCGGTCTTGCAATTAGACTCAAGGGGAGCTGTCTTTGGATGAGCAGGAGAAAGCACTGACAAGGTTCTTTATTAGCTACTACTAATCAAGCCTGAGTTAAGTTTGCCTCGTTTGCTTACCTTAAGGCTTCCTTTTTTGCAATATTGGGTGACAAGGCAGATGTTAGGTGGCTCTGCGCAAATACCAAAGAAGGAAACAATATTTTCATGCCTTAATTCACACATCTGGAAAAAATGATAACAAGAGCACATGTAGCATGTCTCTTTGAGCCAGGGGCTGTGCTATGGGTATTACCTACTTGCAGCTGGTTTTTTGAAAGACTTTGTGAGATAAGAGCTATTACTGTGACTGTCTTACAGATGAGGGAACTAATGCCTAAAGGTAACAGAACTTGTTGATGATCATTTAACTTAAAAGTGGCCAAGTTGGAAGGTACTTTAGGAAGTCTGCCTCCAGAAAATAAACCAGAAGAACGATCAAAGTCTAACCTTAGCTATGAGTTAAATTAAAGCACATCACAGTAACAGTATCCAGCCCTGCTTATGGTTCTCAATGCCAGTGTGTGGGTCACAACAGGTCACTAATACTGAACAAGAAGTCAGACTCGCTCCAGGGTACAAGTGCAAGATTCATAAGCAGCCACCACAGATAGAGAGCATGAAGGGCCAGAATTAAGGCCAGGAAGAATAAAGGGGGGAAGCAGAGGCAGGAGCGACCAGAGCTCTAGACACTTGGGTTGGATCAAAGGTCTGAGGCCCAAAAACTGGGCTGTAGGGAATGGATGTTGGGAAGTTATGAAAGAAACCTCCTACCACTATGCGCCCGCGAACTGGCAGAAAGGAGTCTCACCAGCCGGACTTCCTGCAGCACAGTCGGCTTCCTCATCCGGGCACCTGCTTGGTCACCAACATAGTGGATGGCTACGTGGTTTCCCTGGAATCAGACGCAGTGGAATGTTCTTAACCAAGGATGATCCAGAAACAGGGACTTTGCATGACATGTGGTCCCTAAGGGCTTTGGCTATGTCCCAGGAGGTTTTTGTAGTTTGAGAACAGTAAGAAGACACTTAGAAAAATAAACTGAGTTCCATAAGAAATGATTCGGCTCCTGATCCCAGTTTAAAGCAATGTGCAATTTTTCCCTTGCTTGGAGCTTTCTGCGTTTATTTTCCAGGCCCTTCATTTACAAGTTAAATAAATAAATACAGGGTTTTTTATTTTTTAATATCACTTTTCCCTAGGGGGTTTGAATGTCTAAAGGATTTCAAAGCATTGGCAGCAGCTCTCCAGTCTGGGTTGCTGAAGGGAAGGAGAGAAAAGACAGGCAGGAATGATGTCCCAACTTCAGCAGTTGCCCTTGTTTACCCCCCAAACGGATGGTTCCCAGACCAAGTAATTAAAATATCAGGGGTGGCACAGCCCACACTCCAGGATTCTGCTGTCTGTTAAGGCAGCCTCTAGCCACATAAGACTGCTTCAGTTTAAATTAATAAAAATTAAATAAAATGCAAATTTTTATTAAGGGAATTTTAAATTCTGCTGACCAGGTTGGTGGCTATCATATGAGGCTGGCAGCTACCATATTGGACAGTGCAGTTTGGGACACATTCATCTTCACAGAAAGTTCTATTACTTGGGACAGAGTCTCATCTAGAAGCTGATGCAGGAATCACCTGTGAGCTGGTTAGAAACGCAGAATCTCCAGCTCCAGGCGCCACTTACCCAGAGTCTACATTTCTAAAACATTTTTAATCTTTCTAACTGATACATAATATTTGTATATATGTATCTGCATTCTCAGTAAGAGTCCCAAGTGATTCATATGCACAGTAAAGTGTGAGAGGCCCTGTCTGGAGATACAGGACCTCCTCAGCTTTGGCTTGGAGCATGCCCTCCTATTCAGAAGACCCTGCTGGGCTGAAGGGCAGTGCAACATGGGACGGAGATACACATTAAGACCTACACACAGCCTTCTGGCCTCAGAAATACCTGGTAAAGCCCTACTGGGGCAGAAAGCTCTTCCTCCTGCTGGCTCTTCACGAAGTAGCAGAGGTCCACAGAACTCATCCCACTAGACACATTGCTGTGGTCGCCGCTGGACATGAGAGCGCCACTCTGTGATAGCTGTAAATTAGACATGATTTCACTGTCCTCAGTAGCGTGGCCAGGTGCAAAAGGGACTGCATGCTTTATGAATAAAGAGCTGAGCTCCAAGTTCACATATTCAATACTCTTTTTATTTTTAGTACGTGTTTGCAGTACCCAGTGATTACATTCTTCATGGCGAGTTGCTACATGTACATCAGACACCTTAATTCTTTACTCACCCACCCCCAACTCCATCTCTTAATCCCCACCTCAGTTAATAAAGAACGATCTACTTCCTATTACTTATTATTTATTTTCTTCTTTTCTTATATTTTGCATTTCTCGTAGAGGAGAAACGATATGATATTTAAACTGAGTGATTTATTTCACTTAACATTATGGTCTCAAGGTTCATCCATTTTCCTACAAATGATTCAATTTTATCCTTCTTTACAGCAGAGTAGTACCTTGTTGTGTGTAAATACCACGTTTGTTTTCTCTGTTGATCTATTTCAGGCACAAAGCACGAGTGCTTACCTGCTAGCTCCATCACTCTTGACATGTGTACCACCCTGCACAATGTAGAAGATGAGGGCAGACTCTGAGGTCAGTCTTTCTAGATTCGAGTTCCGAGTGGCACTTCACTAGATGTGGGTTCAGAATCATTTCCCTAAATGACCGCTTGTTAGCTCTACATCAAATATCTCCAGCACCTCCTTAACATCTGGAGAACATCTTCAAAGCTAAGGAACCCCATATTTTAAGAAGTTTCTTCCCTGGAACCCTAATGTACTATCCAGGCAAATAAGAATAGAGCTGCCTGTGGTTGAAGAGGGAAGAGGAAGTGTTGCAGGCAGCTGAGTTAGACAGAAATATTATAAACAGTCAGGCAGGGATGGGCCCTCGAAGGAGCCAGTGCAGACCAGATACCTCGCAACCTTGGAGGAGACAGACACCTCCACTGTGGGCCAGACCTCAAGACAAAAGATAAATACAACCGCATCCTAAGGATAAACATCAGAGATTAATACTCTAAATAGGTCTCTACCACCCTGAGGAGACCAGGAGTCACTAACACAAACCCCTACCAGCATAAACCTGCTCTACATGCAAGCTCGCTTGCTACATATGTGACTCTTTTCCCCATTTGTCCCCGATTTAATTTAATTTTTTACCTGAGCCGTTAATCTTATTGGCTGACCATAGTTCTGTCCCACCTTATGCCCACCTTGAAGTTCTCATTTTTTCCACACCTTGGACCCAGCCTCACCTTGGGGTTTTGCTCTATGGAATTCCGAGAAAAGACAGGGTCTTTGGTAACCTACTTGGGACCCCTTCTGTCTCTCTCTGAGACACAAGTTTTCTTTCTCTCAATAAACGTATTCTGCTCTTAACCTCCACTGTTCCTAAAATTCATCCTTTGGTTTTGGAGAACATGAACTCATACCAGACATCTAGTAGGTTGGAAGTTTCTTTCCCCTATATCAGAAGGCTATCCATTCCCCATGCACATTTGGAAACAAGTGACTGACGAACCCCAATCTCTGGGTCTTAGTGCAGTGAAAACGCCATGGCTTGAAACCAGTCAGGCTTCCCAGCCTTCAGCACCCCACATCCTGGTACATCCTATTTGACTTCTCTCATTGTCACCACAAGCAAATTCACTCTTCCCAATGTCACATCTTCTCTGAAGCCTTCAAGATGTGGACAACTTTAGTCCGTCCATCTACCAGGCTCTGTCTCACTGTGGAGACCTCTGTGAGCACTTGTCCCCTTCTGAAGGCATCAGATTTGTGGGGAGTCCCCACACCTTGCATTATTCTTGGTCCACAGTAGACAGTCATCAAATGTTTCTTGTGCAAATTAACCTTGAGGTAGTGGTCATCATTAAAGGAGTTAATATAATTTTTCTGTTATTCTTTTGAGGGTTTTGCTATATAGTTCAGAGTGGCCTTGAACTCCCAGTGATTCTCCTGCATCAGCCTCCTGAGTGCTGGGATTACAGGCATGTGTGCCCAGCTGGAGTTTATGTAATTTTTTAAAAAAGCTAATCGCTCCCCAAGAAAGGTTATAATACTTGAGCAGGCCACGTGATGCTTACAACTGCAGAGTAACAGAATTGACAGGAACATTAAAGACTATCAATCCTTTCTAAATAGTCAAAAACTGAATGTTAGGGAGGTGAAGTGATTCTCAGAGATATTCAGCCAATAAGTGGGAGCCCAAGACAACAACGCAGGTGTCCAGACTCTTCATTAAGTACTTGCTTTATACATGAGTCATCCTCCTGTTCTCATAAGGTCTTCTGTGAGGCCTTTCCATCAGTCACCAGGAGTGACAAGGGAAGTGGATATGTGGGTTGTGTGTGGCCTCACCTTGTTCTGGGACAGAATAGTGATGTTCTCATACTTGATTTGCCACCAGGGATCTTTGTTTTGGCTCTGCAGTTTTCCCCACTGAATCCTTATAGCCAGACCTACAATGGCAGCTCCCAAGATGACAACCAGGAGCGTGAGAATCACAACAGTCACACCTGGATGGGAAAAAAGAGCCAGTCATTCTTCAGACTTGCCAAAGAACAGAAGTGACCACAGCAGGTGCCTGAAAGGCTTCCCAGGTGTGATCCAGGTTAGGACACACTGGGTCCACTTAGACTTGTCCTCTTCTGAGAATCTCTCCCTGAATAGCCCTCTGGTTTCCATAGCAACCACACCCTCTCCTCTTATGTATAGAAACTTCCACTGTAGGGAAATAATAATGATGACCTCCAACCATGACTGCTTTGGTTATACCTTTGCTGTGTGCTCTCTGAAGGACTGTTTTCCAGGAATGATTCAGCTAGTTCCAGGGCTTGGCTCCTAACCACTGAGCACAATTTTCTCCTCCACAATTTTCCTATCTCTTAGAAAGGAAGTGCCTAAGACTCAAATCTCAGGAAGCAGGTTTCCCTGCCATAGAGGTTCTCAACAGGGAAAGGGGGCCACATTGCCCCTTAAGGGATATTTGGCAATGTCTGAAAACATCGTTGGAAACAACCAAACATGACAACAACTACAGGGTTGCTCCTGGCATCTAGTAGGTAGTGGCTGAGAATACCGTTCAACATCCTACAATGCACAGGACAGTTCCCCCGCTACCTTCTCCAAGGAGCCACACTTACCCGTGAAAGTAGGCTCCGCTTTGCAGAGCTCATTGTAAAATCCACAGCCAGGTCTGAGTCTGTTTTCATGAAGAAAGTCACGGGGCCAAGTAATATTGGAGAAATTCCTCAAGGGTCTTTTAAGAAGGAAAAAGCAAAGGTCACCATCCTCTGGATTTCTTCTACTCATCTCTACTTACGTTTAACGGGAGCAACTGAAACATGCATGTTGTTTACTAACTTCTGCTCTCTGGTCCAAAGTTCCTACTTTCTCTAAAGTCTTCCTGTTCAGTCTCTGTTAATCTAATTCATGGAAGTCAACACCCTTTTGCAGATGTCATAGCTTCCTCAATGTTTGGATTTAAACCGTGGCTGTTTGAATTTAAAAAATAATGTGACAATTCTTCATTACTGTGGGTGTTGTAAATGAGCTTGTCACAGACCGATCTTATTGTATGGCCCTTGATGACTTCCCTTACGTGGAATATTCCTGCTCCTACAATACGAGGACCTGAGTCACAGTGGATGCTTTGATCCTGGCCCAGTCTGATCTGGTACATTAACATTCCCTAAGAGAAAGGGAGAGAAAGTGGACTTTGGGGGTGGCAGCAGTAGGGTCAAATAGAACTTTAATTAAGTATTAAGTTTATTTTTTGTTTTCCCATTGATTTGTATCTGAGAGAACAATGTCAGAGATTTCTCCCAGGGACTCCTGTGTATTCGGAACCCAGGACAAACAGAGTCCTGATATCTACCTGCATCTCCTCTGCCGGGGAGTCAGACTGACCGGGTCCACAGTCTTGCTGACTGTGGACCCATTCCCATAGAGGGCGCTGTGCTCTGTCACCCTTGAGACCAGGGCCTCTGCTGGAGAGCGCTGGCCAACAGGCTTAGCCCTACCGAGGTGCAGTGAGGGGTGCTGAGTTCTGTTCTGGAATCTGAAATAGCCACAATCTAGGACACTGTAAAGTCCCCAAATCCACCTTTATGAGTTAGGGGAGTACCAGCCTACCTTGTAGGGAATTCTAGGGCCTGGATCCCAAATGGATCTCCCAGCAGGATCCCTGATCCCCCAGCGCTCCTCCCAGCACTCTCCTGCAGAGAGATCTAAAGTTGCAAAAATGACTTGCAGTACCTGATTACTTTCTCATAGCTGTCATAATGAAGAAAAGGAAGAAAAAGGGATTCATTTGCAGATTTCTGTAGGGCATAAACAGAGTAATCCATGTGCCTTACTCCCTGGGAGTCCACAAACACAGGACCAGTTATTCCTGCAAAGAGAAGATTCAGAATGGGAGGGAAAAGGGAAGAATAGAAGAGAGGGAGGGAGGGAAATAGAAAGAGAGAGAGAGAGAGAGACTGACTGACTGACTCTTGGCTAGAAATGACATGCTGCCCTGACCCAAATCTGCAACCCTTTCCCATCAAGTGCCAAGTAAGAGGTTTTCACCATCTCAAGGCATCTGAGCCAAGGTCAACAGGCACAGTTCAGGGAAGAAGATAGTTCAGCAGTGGCCTTCCAGTTGGGCTTAAGGGCCACACTGGACTGGCAGATGGGTTTTGCTAAGCCTATTCCAGTAAGGTCCATCCATCATCAGAAAAAAAAAAAAAAAAGGTGGGGCAGTCTGTAGTTAATTCTACTTAAAACCACACACAGTAAGATGTGACAGTAAGAGGCCCAACAGGCACATGGCCGCAGTTGGCTGGGAGCTGCCTCCTCCAGTCCCTGCCTTCCTGGTTTCTCCTTTCTGGGTGTCAGGCCCCAGGGATACACAGGTTTGCAGGCTTCCTTCTTAGGCTGTGCCCCTCCCTCCAGGCTTGCTTGGGTAAGACCCCCTGTCCCCAGCCAGTAGGTTCCTTGTGCTTGTTTACGATGTTATCAACCCCACTCACTAGCAATTGTTCGTATTGCCCTGCCAGGGACAGGACACAACAGTGTCATTTACAAAGCACCTACAATGTGCCCAGCATTGTTGTTATAGTGAACTAAGGTCTAGTTCCAGTTGACACAGTGGAGGAGGCACCATTACCCATTCTGGGCACAGGAGCACTAGAGCCAGGCAAGGCAGAGGTGGAACACAGCCCCAGGCACCCTAGGCTTTCCAGCTGGCCCCACCTTCTGCCTGAGCCAGGCCTCAAATCCTTAGTTTTTTTTGTGATGGCTGCAGCTAGAAAGCAGCTGTGGGAGAGACTTCCCTGGGGAAAAGGGGTAAGTTACCCAGAAGCCTCCTCCAATGGGTGGGACAGGATGAGTGCGTGGGCCATGGCAACTGGGGGAGTTTAACATCAACCACACTTCCAGAAGAGTGGGACCTGCCTGAGAAAAGTGAGTTCTGGAGCTGAGGTGAGGAAAGCCCTACAGGAAGCCTGTGATTGCTCACTCTACATCTCAAAGGCCACAGGCACTGGGGCAGCAGTTGAGTTCAGAACACTTCCCCGTGTCAAGCCACTCACCCTGCAGTGGGATCTGATTGGCTTTCAGGGTGCTGAGCAGCTGCCGCCCATCTTGAAAGTTTCTCCCAGCCTTTATCATCTCTTCCATCGTCCGAGCGTAGAGCAGAAGGGCATCATGCAGGTAGGCAGAGTAGGGGCTCACCTTGGAAAAGAGGGCCAAGGCGGTGAGGACAGACCCAGGCCTCCATCACATGATTAGGAAGAAGTCCCTCCACCCTTTGTGCAGTGCAGTGGACCCATGTTCTTCCAGACCACAGAAAGGGGAGGCCACCTTGGGCCTGAGCCTGGGCTTGGGCCTGTGCTGCTAAGGCTAGCTGTCACCATCACCACCTCTCCTCCCATGCCTCAGTTTCCCATTTAGATATCATGATCTGTCAGCTCAGGAATGGCTCTGAAAGCCGTAGTCAGCAAAGAGCATGGTTTACGAGGAGGGAGAGTTTGCGGCCACGCTGGCTCTCCCACTTCCTGGATGGGACACTAGGGTAAGTTCAGTCACCTCTCTGATTATACAATGGGATAAAAGCCACTCTTATGAAACATGAAGATAGCTAAGTGAGGCAAACTAGGTAAAGTACTCATAGCAGCTCTTCAACACACGTTCTTCTATTGGTTTAGTCAACGAAAACAGAAGGGCCTGCGAAGTGCTCGGCGCCGTTCTCCTACGACAACTGGAGCAGAGCTGATACGTAGTAGACTGTCCCCCACATAGTCACTGACCGATCATCATATCTTATATGTTAGGATCACAATCAGCCCCTCATTCCTAACCAAGCCCAGTTCTCAGCTTGGCCCTGCACTGAAAGTAGCTCTGACTCTGCCCACTATTCTCTCTGAAAAACTCCCTGTGGGAGCCCCTTTACTGCATCATTCCTACATGCTCAGATTCCCACTGGCTGATACACTCTCCTGACTGTCTCCCCTCAGCCCAGCTCCTCTGCTGGCCTTGACTGTCCTAGCCTTGTATCTTTGCTCCATCCTAGCTCTCTAACCAAGCATCTTCTAGGCAAGGGCAATAGACATGATCTGAGTACCGAGCCTGGTATCTGTTGGACTATTTCCACATGGCATGTTATTAAATATGTAGAACCACAGCCTGGGAGATGGATACCATTAGAAGTCCCATTTTACAGATGAAGAGACAGAGGTACAGGGAAGTTAAGTAGTTCACTCCAAACTCCCATGGTTACTGAATAGTAGAAGTAGGATGGGAGCCCGGGGATCTGACCCCAAAGGTCAATGGCCTTTCATCTCATAACTTCTGTCCTCCTCTATGGTTGTGGGCTGTAGATTTCACAGGAAAGCATCAAGCCAATATTTATTTGGGGCCTTGGAAATGAGGAAGTGTGTGTGTGTGTGTGTGTGTGTGTTTATGTTAGGGAGTGGGAGAAAAAACAAGGGCAGTAAGAAGAAAAATGTAAAAGCCAAATATAAATACGGTCAAGGAATGGAAGCTGGGGCTTCCATGCAGGACCCCATCAGACCTGCTCCTCCGAGGCGATGGTGCTGTGGAAGGGGGGCCCCCTCAGCCTTTGGTACACTTGTGCGCGGAAGTCATCCTCCTCAGGGCCTTCCCCAGTGGAGCTGAGGGCAATGAGAAGCACCGACTCATAGACAATTGGGAAGTGTGTCACCTTCTGATTTGTCAACAGCTCCTTCCAAAAACTGTCCTAAGCAGTAATGAAATAAACGTCACCACTGTAGAAAATAGGAACTGCATGCAAGGCAATGCTGAACTTGAATTGCTGCACATCGGTCCTTGGAAACACAATGTTTCCCGAAGACCTGCAATACAAGGTCCACATTTTCTAGCTAGCATACAAACAGGGGGAAAGAAGCCAAAAATGAAATAAAAAAATAAAAACGTACCTGGGGTATCAAGCAGCTAAAATGCAGAAAGCTCAAAACAATGAGCACAAAAGTTTAAGAGTTTAGGATTATCTATTCTCAATCTCCTCATTGCTTAAAGTGTTTGGTTACCATTACCTATAGCATCACCTACACCGTTGCTATCATGAATAGTACATGCTCACCCATTGTACATTTTTCTTTTGCTCCCTCTCTCCCAACCCTGAGAGGTATCCAAACAACACAGGCAGGTACAGAGGTATGTGTGTATAGCCACTTGTGTTTTACACTACACTGTGGTTCTGAGACTTCATTTTTTTCCCACTTAATCCTACACCGAGGACATTTCTGTAGAATGGATTCATGTATTCTTTTTAAAAGCAGCAAGAATTCAATTTGCATGGACTTTGTGTGATATTGTGGTATGTTTTTAGTTCTATACTGTTTCTGTCACTTCAAACTAATTAGAATTGATCGTCAAGGTTTAGGGAGGAAGCAAGAGGAGAGTACCAATAAAAAGAGAAGTTAGGAGGATATGCTGGCAAGTCTGGCATATATTTAGAATTCCAGCTGTGACCCAAAGAAATCTGAGACTCTTTTAACCATCCAAAATGTTTCTCAATAATGAAGAGAAATCTGTGACATTATTTTTTTTCCTTTACTCCCCCTTGCCCCAACTTCTTATGATCATACAAAACAAGCTCATTTTAGAAAGCTAAAGCTTCTGGGGAACAGTTATACAATGTATCCTTAGCTCAAGGCGAACGGCTTGTTTGAATGTCCACAGGATGATGTGCCTACATGCACAGATGCTAAGGCGAGTCTGTACAGGTTACAATACTTGCTCTCCCTTATACAAGTTGTACACCCTGGGGCAAGTTATAGAAACTCCATGGGCCTCAGCTTCCTCTTCTTCAAAACCTACATACCCCACAGAGTGGTTGTGATTCGAAATTAGTTTTAATATAGCAAGCACTCACAGTGGGGCCTAGCACCTCATAAGTGTTCTGTAAGGCAGGTCTGGCTGGGGCAAAGGACAAAAGGCCCAGTTTGGAATACCAGCTATACAAGTTGGGAGTGCTGAGATCTTAGATAAGGTACTTTACTTAGCCAAGCCTTGGCTTTTCTATTTGGAAGTTGGCATGTTCACCATATCTGCCTTCCAAGGCTATTGGAAATATTAAGTGAAATAATGCGTGTAACATCTGCTTCACAGGGTCACTGGGACTATCAAACCCAACAATGCATGTGAAATGTGTAACCAGTACCTGTAGGAAGAACACAGTACCCTAGCCATTTCCATCATTGCCAAAAAGCCAAACTGCCTACAAATACCTATTATAGTTTAAGTCTAAAATGTCCACCAAAAGTCTCATGTGTTTGGAAGATGGTTGGCCCATGAGGGTGCTATGCTTATCAGTGGATTCATGCATTGGTGAGTTCAGTAGTTCATGTGCTGTTGGAAGATTGGGCCTATTTGGAGCAGTAGGTCACTGGGACCATGACCTGGAAAGGTATATTCTTGTCCCTGACCTCCTCCACCTCCTCCTCCTCCTCCTCCTCCTCTTCTTATTCCTCTCTCTCTCTCTCTCTGTTCCTCTTTCTGTCTCTCACTGCTTCCCTGACTGCCATGAGATGAGCAGTTTTTGTCCACTATGCCTTTCTGCCATGCTGTTTTTGCCTCAGAGTCAGTCAACCATGGACTGAACCCTCTGAAACTGTGACCCAAAATAAATCTCTCCTTTAAATTGGGAATGTTGGGTGTTTTGTCCTGGCAATAAGAAAGTAACTGATACACTGTCTTCTTGGACCAGTTTGCTGCTCTCGCCAGGCTTTCATTAGGGCTTTATTTAGTAGGGACACAGGGAAGTAGCTGTAGGAGAAAAGCAAGAGCCACATGTGTTTGAGAGTCCTATGAGAGGATGTCATCCACCTTTAGAAATGATAGTTTTTCCTCAGAGTCTGCTGATTTAGAGTGCAGAATACAGTCTACAGAGCCTGTAGTTGTCATTGGAGTCCGGGCTTAGCCTTTCACTAACTATGTAAAGGCATTCTGGGTACATTCTTTCAGCTCAGCCTCCTGATTTTAAAATGAAGACTCAAAAGTGCCTACCTCTGAGGTTTTATAAAGTATATTCGTGAACTAGTTTATCTGGGTACATGACAAGTACTCCATGATCATCACCTTTTTTACCAGAACCACTGAGTGGTAGTCAGCACCCACCTCCAGCTGCTGCAAAACGATGAAAACAAATTCTCCAGTGTTGAGTCCCAGGCTCTCTGCAGCCAGCAGAATAATCTTTGCATCCTCTGAGCTGCAGATTAAGATGATAACTATAAGAGAGGAAAGGAATCGGCCAGTTATACATGGTTGCATGTAAGTATGTACGCACACACTCTCTTTTTAAAGCCTAGCCTAAAGTCACTCCAAACAAGGCCCAAGCTTTTTCTTTTTATGAACATGCTTCAAAAAACAGAAATGCCTAAATGACTCCTAGAGTGTTTATTTCTTAAACCAAGCCCACAATATACAAACTGACTGCTTTCGCCCTATAAAAATTGAAGTTTTTGTGGCAGCTCCTGCCCCCTGCCACAATGCACAAGTTCAAAAAGTTTGAGATCACTTCTGTTCATTGTTTTCTTTCATTTAACTCCTCCAAGAAAGCAGAATGATAGAGATAGATCTTTCTTAAATGGGAAGAAGATCAAGAGATGGAGGGAGAATGATGGAGAGGAGAGAAAGGGAATAAAAAAAGGAATTAAGATCTGCTATAAACACATACCAACTCCATACAAGGAATGTAAATGCCATGTACTGCAAACATGAATAAATAAAAATAAATTTTAAAAAGCAAAAAAATAAGTCTGGTTTGTGATTCATCATCTATGCATCAGTTAGGAGGGGATCGTGGGGTATTTCAAGTCAAGGCCTCAGACTTTCGGAGCTGTGATGAGCCCCTGAGACACAACCATGATATTATTCTGTTACTCAGTCACAGCTTCATTCATCTTGAGGACACACAATTAAAGTCATGATTTATCTTTTAGATTAGGTTAGTAATAATCTATTTATCTGAGTGCCAACCATGTGTTAGGCACTGTGCTGGGCTACAGGAGGAGCAAGGAGAAAAGGCCTGGGGAGTCACAGACAGACAAATAGTGTACAAGCAGAAAGACTAAAGTGCTCATTTAAGGCTCTCCTAGCAGAGAGGGAGAGAATGCTGTGTTCTAAAGGGGGAGGGGAACAGCTCCACGTCAAATAAAGAAAGTGTATCTGGAGGCAAGAAGAGTGCTGGGTGGGGTGTGGCTGTGAATGGCACTCTAGGATGAGTGAACAGCAAGTCCTAGAGTCCCAGGGTCATAAAGAGCTTAGTTTATTTGAAGAACAGAGTCAGTGACTAAGAAAGAGAGCCTTCTAAGCAGCACCACTACAGAAACAATTGCTACCAACTGTGGACAAATTGCTTGTCCACACCAGCTAAGCACTTTCCATGCATGACCTTAGTTAACCCTCATCTTCATATGAAGGAACTAGGATGAGATAAGGTATCTCAGGCACAAAGAGGTTAAAGTTTTGGGCCAGGAACACACAGCTGGCACGGGTCAGAGGCTGAAATCAAACCCAAGTGAGTCTGTCTCCAGAGCTCATACTCTGAACAGCCACCAAAGGCCAGGACCTGGTCCCCTAGAATATCTTTCTAGAACTATTCTCTGTATCATGACACTATAACATCTGACACTTCACTTTAGACAAAAGAAAAAGTTTGTAATATCAAGAAAATTGCTTTTACCTATCACTAATTTTATACTCTGTTTCTATTGAGTTTTTGTACTCTTAGAAAAATTAGGAGTTCTTGGTTTGTTTGTTTGTTTTTCAAACCATATGCTTGTCCTATTTCTCTCTCCAAACATGAGGCATGGAAGACTTTGCTACTTACCTCTGGCCAGTGATGACATGTTTCTGAGACCCTCCTGGAGGAGGGTTGGGTCATGACTGTTATATCTCATACTCGCAGTGATGGTGAAATGCAACTGAATTTCTTTCTCTACAATCCTCCACAGCTTATCCAATTCATCCCAAGAGGAAGCCTCAGAGTAGCTTCCAAACATGCCAATATGTTTCCAGCCCAGGTACCGGAGACTTTTCTGGAGCACATCACCAATTTCCTGCTTGGGTGGCACAAGTGTCACACAGGTATCATACAAGAAGTGGTTTTCCATTATCACCATTTGTCCAACAAAGTCAAACACAGGAATGTTCCACTCAGAGGCCAGCAAACCAATAACCTTGAAAGTAATAAAAAGTATGTCTTGGGCCAGGGATAATATAGCTCAGTGGCATAAGCACCTGTCTGTCAAGCGCAAGGTCCTGAGTTCAATTCCCGGTACCAAAAAAAAAAAAAAAAGAAAAATATGTCTTTCCATAATGAAACTTATGCTATACCCAAACTTCAATGTAAAGTATCAGCATACTGTGGGACTCAGTAAATCTTGGATTACATTGGACCTTCTCTTATGGAATGTTGATGATAATGTGTTGAATCCAACTTGCAGAAACCAGACCTCAGAGGACAAGGATAACAAAAGCAAGGACTTATTGAGTGCTTGCTATGTGCTAAGCAATCTACTAAAAGTCTATATATTTCAACTTCTGTAACATTTCTATGAGGTTGGTATTATCATTAGTCTCATTTTTAAAATGAAAACATGGAGATGCAAAGATGTAAGTTACATAGCTAATGAGCAGTAAGTAGACCCGTGTTGGAACTCAAGAGTTACACATTTTTCTTTAGCCTCCTACACTTCACAAGAACTTTAGAAACCTTGTTCTTAAGGAAGCTTATGGCCTCCAGGAACTAGGATGTATAAAAATAGCTCTAGAATTAAATATAACCTGTAGGATTTACACAACATATTTATAGGTGTGTAGAGAGCCGACAAATTACTTTTAATTGCGGAATTAGGTGTTTGCAGAGTAGGGTGCTTTAACACTTGAGGTTGACTTTGAAGAAGAGGTAGGCTTTAGACAGCCAGAAATATGCCCAATGCAGTATTCTAAAACAGACCAAGATTCACATTAAAATGCAAATGTGAACTTAATTTTATGGCACCAACTAATGATAATCTGCAGTGTTTGGGAGTGAGACCTGTGAAGCTCCTACCTAGTCACCCTTTGCATCACCATCTCTCAGAAGACATGGCACCTGAAGACATCAACAAAATTGATCTCACTGACCAGACAAATACAAGGCACACATTTCCCTCATTCTCTGGCTCTAGCTTAAAGCTATCCATCATACTTTATTCTTTCTCATTTACTTTCACCATTGCTGAATAATTTATTATATATGCCAGAGGAAAATCTCCTCAAACAATCGACAGTTTTATATTGAAAGCCACTTATTTGTTTTCATCTTAATTTTCCTGAGCCACATGCCTTCGACCCAAGAGTAAACAATAGCAGTCTCTGCACCAAAGCACCAAGTTCAAACAATCAACCGGAGGAGGAAGAGGGGACATGAACAAACAGTTTTTTATTTGAAAGATTTTCTTTAAAGAGAATGTTAAGTGTTCTTACCACATGGTATAATTACATCTAAAAAATGGTACCCAAGACTTATATAGTTACTGTTACCCCAATATGATATTTGTCAGAAGATTATTCAAATCTTTGCTATAAACTCCAAGACCATCTCTTCCAATGGAAACTCAGCAGTCATTTTTTTAGAAGGCTGAATACTCTACCTCTGCTGCTTCTGGGCATGCTGGTCCAAACAGGGCAGAAATCTGTTCTTTCTGGACCTGGTTGATGAAAACAGCAAGAGACTCCTTGGTGCTGCAGGCTGAGTTGGTAAAAGTGAACTCCCAGCTGAAGTTTCCAAATCCCACTGGCTTTGCGTTGACCTTGTCCATGGCAATCTGGAGGCCCGCCCCCAGCCTCTGCACACTGAATGGGTAGGAGATGTTCCAGGGAGCATGGAAGCCCACAGTGAGTTTAGCAGCTTCAAGCCAAGTCACCAGCATAGTGGCAAACAGCATCAGCACCAGTGTTGTGTGGTCTGCATGGCATTCAGTTCCCCAACAGAGCCTTGATTCTAGAGGGGTCTTAGGACCTATCCTGGGAGCCATGGATGGCATCTAACACAGGTCACTGCAGAACACTGAGAGTCTCAGTCTTCTGACCACTCTTGCCAGGAACTTATAGGACAGCAAGCTGTTCCCTGAGGACCACAACTTGCTTTCTATTCAGTGCCACTAATTAACTGAAAGTCTTTCTTCCTGAGTTTGTCCTAACATGATCTGGAAGCAACAAACTTACAGAAAAAGGCAGAGCAGGCAGTCATCAAGGCCCTGGTTATTATTGATCCAGTGACTCCACTCACAATCTTCATGTTCCTGGGCAAGTCACTCTGACCCCTCTCTTCCCTCAGTAAAGTCAGAGTCATGAGAGTCACTCAAATGTTGTCAAATGACCTGGGCTAGAATTTTGACTGCACCAAGTCTTACTCATGCAACTTCCGATATACTACTTCCCCTCTGTAAAACTGGAGATAAATTGTAATGAAATCTTCCCTAAAATGGTACGTTGAGTGAGGACTGAAAGAGATCATATAAGTCTAGACCTTGGTAAAACATCTGCTCAAAGAGTCATTCCGTTAATGATTTGATAATGGTGGTGGTGATGATGATGATGATAGTTAATAGCAATGAAGAGAATCATGGTAACACTGACAATTATTATCACTTATTGAATCTACTTTGTAGGAACTTTTCCTGGAATGAGTGTGTTAATGACTGTGAAAGTATTTACTGATAACCAAGTATGGTCTATTTCCCTTGTCTGGTTTAGGACACCATGGATTGGCTACTCATGGATGAATAGTAACATTCCATCTACAGGGATCAGGGACAGCTCTTCATTTTCAGATGGATCACAGGGAAAGCCAGTGCTATCCCCAGGCATGAAGCGCCTATTCATGAGCCAGATGTAGTTTACAGGGCTGAACTGCCATCTGTCATGGGCTTTCTTATGGATCTGTCTAGCAATAAAGAGGCTGGTATCTCACATTCATCTCAGGACTAGGTATTTTAACATGGTGTATTTTCTGTGATTCTCAAGGCTTGATCTATTCTAGTCGCTGCTAGAGTTAGAAATATAGATTCCAAGGCCTCACTGCAGCCTTCTGAACTAGAACATTTTGAGAATGCTCTGGAAATCTGCATTGAATCTGTCTTCATATATCCCTAAATGCACTAATTTTGAGAAACCCTGACAGTCTGAAGTGAGAGGGAAAGAATACTAATAGCCGTTGTCTACTTGTTTTCCTTCAGTAGTGAGCATTTCAAACAGAATTAAAGATCCTTAGTTCTGGCCTATCTCAGAGGGACATTTCTAAATAGATGGAGTAGGGAGGTAATTTTCCTGCAAGTCAAATTCAACATAACTGCTTCTCTGTTGAGCTGCAGCTTCCCTAGATAAGGCAATTTGAAAATTCCCAAGTCCAAAGATTACTTGCTCTAATACAAAATTCAATGGATCTTTTTGACTCAGATGTATATCAGATTATACTACATAGTCTCAGATAATTCAGTTAAATCTCAGCCTCAGTTTCCTGAATTTCACAATAAGCATAATACATCCTTCTCAGAATAATATTGCAAAGATATTGCAAGATTACATTATTAGCATAGCACCTCATACAACATTTGAAGGAACCTGATCAGATTTAACGTTGCTAAACGAGAGCTGTTAATGGGTATGTCATTACACACACCATTATCTCAAAACTATAATGATGCTAAGTAACTATATTATTATACACATATTGCCACTCTGGGTAATCTTTGATTCTTTGTGCATTTGAATTGTCTTTCTCCTGAGAATCTTTGAGGCCAAGTCTGTCTTTGGAGCCTCATATCCAGCACAATGTTGGGCCACTAAGCATACAAATTTATACTAATCATAAATATTTTGTGCTCCAAAATGCTTACGAATAAGCACGGCCAAAACCAGAAGATAATACCAATGATGCTTGATTCTAGTGGGCACAAAAAAAGCAGATTTACACTGTTAGTAGCAGTCTTATTTATAGTAGGTTTTCAATAACATTCCACAAACTTAACAATATGTCCATCTTCGACTCAGAAATTCCAATTTTGAGGGCTATTCTAAACAAGTAAGATCATATCAAATTTAATCCATTTTATTTCCAATGGTCAAAAATTAAACTGTTTAGGGGCCTGGATAAATGTGACCCTACAATTATTTAATTTCACGATCATTAAAAATGATTTCTAAAAAAAAATTTTTGCACAAGGACTGAACCCAAGGCCTCATATTTGTTAGACAAGCCCTGTACCACTGAGCTAAATCCTCAACCTCAAAAACGATATTTTAGGGAATGGAAATTATGGTTAGTGTTTTTCCTTGCTTTGCTGATTTTGCTTTATTTATTTTGCTTTAACATTTGCAATAAGGAAGAAAGTGATGTTTTAATTTAAAAAATAAACCCTATAGACTTGTACTTGTGGAATAAAATCACAGGGAGTTAAACTCAATTCTTTAAGTAAGATTTAATTGCGCAGATCAGGAGCAACACACACTGACTGGGGCTCTCGTACTTCTAGGCACTTGGTTTGCCTCTGTAGGCCCAAATTATTCTCTGTTGAGCTTAGGCATTTCCCCTTTGCCTGCACAGGGAGAAAAAAACAGACACAGCTGTCCAAGTAACAGCGAACCCCAGTTGGAAAACTGCTTTTGTGTGATTTGCTTTATCTAGATGAATTGAAAAGGCCTGAGGTCAAGACCAACCTAGGGGGAGTTGTGGGGACCGAGGTGCTGAGGCAGCTTGCTATTCTTCCCTTCTCCAGTCTGCCTCCCTTCTAGGAAGTTCTTCTGCCTGCAAGCTGCCAGTACCACAGTGGTTCGTGGTAGAGGCTATGTTACTTCATCAGATGATGCTCTTGAACAAAAGTGGTCTGAGCTTGCCCAGCAGAGGTTCAGAGACTGCTCCCTATGTCAGGATAGATCATTGACTCCTAAATACTTTATTCCCCTTCATGGTTTGCGGAGACTTACTGGGCCGGGGGAAGTTCTGCCCAATTTATGGTTTCCTCAGTGCTGATCAGCCTGGGCCATAAACCAGCTAGAGCCAGCTGTTCAGCCTTGAAGATTAGTAAAGATGAGCTGTCACCAGGATGGTGGAGCTTTAATAACAGCTCCAGCACCTTCATAGCCGGACCTCTGCTTATCCCTTGCCTCACTCCAATTTGTAAATCAGTAGTGGTCTACTCAGGCCTAGGGAAAAAGTGGCAGTGTAGAGTGTGTTAGCTGTAACTTCTCTAAGGAATGAGGCGAGATACAACCAAACAAGTCTGTAACAACCTGCAAGAGAGATAAAGGCAAGAGGCACACACTCACATCTCCTGGGGTTCTAGGAAAACACATCAACTTCAGGCTTCCCCAAGTCAGTGAGACCATACAAACGTCCATTTCCACACCTGTGAAGTGGGGAAAGGGCGGAAGACAGGAAGCTCAGACCTTACCAGCTTCCTCTCCTAAGATCCCAAGGCCATGGTGGATTCCTGAATAGTATTGGGTGTTCTGCTGGTTGATGGCCGCAGGACAGGTCTGGCTTACAGGTTTCTAAGGGAGCATTCTTGAAGGTACAGTGGTACCTCGGTTCTCAAACTTAATTCTTTCCACAATTCTGGTTGCAAACTGAGTTAGACAAGAACCAAATAAAATTTCCCTATAGGGTCAACATAGAACCTAACCACTGAATTTGATTCAGTTCTTGTCCAATTAGGTTTGTAACCAGAATCGTGGAAAGAATTAAGTTCATGAACCAAGGTACCACTATACAGCATGTCTTCTACCAACCATCCCAGAAATAAGAGCAAATAAAAGTGGCAATCTCCTGTCAAGATGTGACCCCAAACTTCGATGTTGTATGCTGAGCTCTGTCAGATAGTTGTGATGCCATCTCTGAAGATGGGATTCTATTCAGCCAAGATTTGAGGAGCTGACAGAAGTGGAGTTAGCACTGAAATTGGATATGAGGCCTACAGCAAAGCAAATTCCTCAGGATTCCAAGCCACTCCTTTAGATCACCGTGCATGCACACGTTACTTCTGGAAGGCTGAGGCCAAGATACTGCCCCGGCTGACAGATAAGAACAGTCTGGTCTTGTTTCTAGAAAGAATTGTAAATGGGAAAGAGAACCCCTCCCTCCTACAGGCTCTACCTGCCTCTTGTGCACCTCGACTATCTGATGTTTACACTGCACTTCTCAGCCTTGTTTTCACAAGGAATGAGTCTTTGATACCTGAGTGAGCACTTTGGAAAAGCTGGAGCTTCTAGTTAATACTTTCAATAATCACATTTTCACCTAGCCATAATAGAATCTGAAATTTAGCAGATTGGCCTTGACTAAATGCCAGATTTCTGAACGTTTATTTCTTAGTCTCCAATACTATCTCTCAGCTTACTGTTCCACCCTTTCACCATAAAATGGTACCATGAAGAGCAAAAGCTCTCAGAAGACAACAGGAGGAAAGAAAGATGCCTGCTCTGATGATCACGATTCAGTGACACTTAATCATTAACAATGATTATTAATTCCAAGCCACTTCCCATACAACTTTAGGTTTTCTAAGAATCCTTTGTTGTCACAGTGTCCCATACACTGAGTGAACAGAATGTATCTTACTACATCTCTCTCTCTCTACTGATGACATAATTTTGAACCATGAGAATGTTTCTCCTTCTGCACCGATCTGTGACCTGTGTGTCACCAGGCTTGGCATCTGGCCCTTCTCTCTGGTGTACAGCCATCTATCATCAGGCAGGATGTCCCTTTCTGATGCCTCCACCCTCTTCAGCATCTTGTCTGGAGACACCAAAGCCCTCCCACTTCCTGGAATTTCCTCTGCTCTTATTAAAGACTCCTGACTAGTTTTCCAACCCCGGTACTCAGGATGGCTTTCCCCGTGCTGTGAGACCAGGTAACCAAGGCTGCAAAGCAGAGGATGTTATACCTGAAGGCTTGGAGAGGAGAGAGGCACTGGCATCCACTGAAAGTACTGGTGTTCCTGCTTCTCCTGTAGGAGGCAGTGCTGAAGAATGTTTGTCAGCATCAGTTTTCCAATGAGACTTAAGCTGGCATGGACAAGTTACATCTTGTCTAAACCTCAATTTCTTTGTTCATTATTGCCCTAAGGACCTGTGTCAGAGTTAAATGGAGTAACAGACATGGAACACACAGCATGATGTTGCAAGGAGCTGCTACGCCATCAAGAAGAATACAAACTCTGTTGTGTTCACCTAAAGGAACCAATTACGGTTGCTATGGAATCCAGAGGAACGGGTAAAAGCCATCACCGATACAAGTTTCTGAAGATGCCTGAAATCACAGGTTCTAATGTCTGCATGCACCTGCATAGATAGCTGTAAACAGTCGATGGGATGCTGACGCTCTGGCTAGTCACTGGGAAGAGAAAGAAACATGTACCTGCAGCGGTTGCAATATGCTTGTTTGTCCACTGAGTAACACTACCTTGTGCTTCTATTCTACAGGCATTAAGTCACAGAACTTTTGGCTTCTAAGTAATATAGACCAGTGATGGCCAACCTTTTAGAACTTTCAAAAATACAAACAGCCCACTGTGGCACATGTGCCATAGGTTCACCACCATGGATACAGACATATACATCACTTAAAACTTTGTGGGAGATACATTTAAAGGCGTTAAAGCACTGATATTATTTATCTAATATCCTAAATATCACCAGTCCTAAATATTATCATTTCAATACATTTTAAATTGAGATTTTAAGTTATTGTCTTTATGCTAACTCTCAAAAACTTGGTGTGTGTCTTGTACCTAAATGCAAATTTACCTCATTTCAAGTGCTCAGGAGCCACATATAAGTAGTGGTCATGGTGTGGAATCTAAATCTTCATTCTGAGTGCTTTCTCAACTTGCTGAGTACAGCAGTGTCTCCTATGGGTTGTTAAAAGTTTGCAAACTTTAGAACTTAACACCTCTCTCAGTTTCTTGGTTACTTTTCTCTCGTTGCTGGAACAAAATACCTGACACCCAAAATGAAGGAAGGGAAGATTTATCTAGTGCACAGTTTATAGAGGCTTCATTCTGTATTCAGCTGGCTCCAAGGCAGGGTGATATGGCTAAGGGGCAATCGTTCAGGGTGGCTGCAAACAAGAGCCAACCGGGTAAGAAGGGGAAAAGCACACCTCCTGCCCACCCCTATATTTTATGCTGGCTACCCGCCCCTGGTCAGGTGTGGCATTCATGCCACCAATCCCAGCACTAGACAACAAACCAATCACAAACACTAGACTCATGCATGAGGCTTGGGGGCGGGCGTGGCATTTAAACAAACCACAACACTCGGAGACCTTATGTTTTTCTTCTCATTTTTAAAACCACACAGATAAAATTGTATGTTTTGAAGTGCCTATACGTTGTGGAGTAGTTTAATTCAGCTAATTAACAAATGGCTTTGCTCACATAGTTATCACTTTTGTGATGTGAACACTTAATATTTACACTCTGCGTTTTTCAAGACTATATTATATGATCATCAACTACAGTCACCATGCCGCACAATTGATTTCTTGAACTTATTCATCCTGTTTAACTGTAATTATAGATCCTTTGACCCACATCTCCCATCTCCCACCCCCCTCTCATTCCAGCATTCTATTCTCTAATCCCATGAGATCGATCAACTTATTTAGATTCCACACATAAATGAGAACATGTAGTATTTGTCTTTCCATACCCAGCTTATTTCACTGAACATAATGTCTTTCAGTTGTTGCAATGATAGAATTCTGTACTTACATTCTTTACGTCTTTACATCTTCAGAGTATTCCATTGTGCATATATACCATACTTTATATATGGACATTTAGATTGACTCTATGCTTGAATATTATGAGAACCTCACAACACCTGAAGGAATGCGGGTGTCTCCTCAACATACTGACTTCATTTCCTTTGAATGTGTACCCAGAAGTGGGATTGTTGCATTTCTATCTAATTCTTAATGCCCTTTAGAATCTCTTGCTGATAAAGGAA